>BMAO01021596.1:0-135032 GCA_019973975.1 Trichonephila clavata | reverse complement strand
TGAAATTTGGTAAGCAGATTCCTCTCATAGGATAGAGATACACTACAAAAATGTGTTTTGTGAAAATCGACCCCTAGGCCGCGTTGCGGGGTTCAAGGGGCGTTATGATAAATTTTTTTGCATTTTTAATTTATTGGACGCACAGTCTTCAAATTTTGCTAAGCAGATTTCTTTCATAGTGTGCAATTCCCTACAAAATTGGGTTTTGTGAAAACAGACCAGAAGTGGCGTTGCGGGGGCTCAAGTGGCGTTATAGACAATTATCCCATTTTTAAACTGTTAGACGTACAGTCTTGAAATTTGATAAGCAGATTCCTTTCGTAAAGTAGAGAACCGCTACAAAATGGGTTTCGCGAATATCAACTACTAAGTTTAATTTCGGGAGATTAAGAGGCGTAATCGATAAATATTTCCATTTTAAACTACTTGATCATCCTGCTTGAAAATTGGTAGGCATGTTCCTTTCATGAAATAGAGTTCCTCTAACAAAGAGTAAAATGAAAATTGACCCCAAAGATGTTTGCGAGGGGTCAAGAGGAGTTACAGAAAAAAATTCCTGTTTTTAATTGTTAGACCCATATACTTGAAATTTGTTAAGCATGTTTCTTTTGTTGAATAGGGATCCACTAAGAATACATTTTAAGCAAATCAAGTTCTGGGGGGGTTGCAGGGGGTTACTGGGACGTATTGACAAAAAAAATTACTTTTTTCGAGCTACAAGGACTATAATAATGAAATTTGGTTTGCATTTTTCTTTTGTTGAGTTGAAATCCGCTAAGAGCGGTAATTTTGGAAAACGGCTCTCAACGGGATTACGGGGATATTGATAGTAAAACTTTTGTTTTTTTTCTGTTAGATTTAGACTTGAAATTTGGCTTGCATGTTCAATTTACGGAGTAGAGATCCACCGAAAATTGGTTTTGCGGGAATCCACTTGGTTTTTGGGTTACGAAAGAGCAAAAATCATTCTATGCTTCAATTTTAGAGATTTTTAGAAATTACAAATTAGATGAGTTCTGCCCTTTTTTTTTTATCAACAGGTGACAGTTACAGGTATAAGTATATTTTTCAATATAATCGAATTCTTAATGCTAGGACTTAGATATCAATAATTATACATATATATAAGCAGTAAAAATTTATAAAACATCATGAAATACCCAGCGAAGCGGGCGGGTATCAGCTAGTATATTTATATATATAGATATTTATCTTCTTCAAATTTTCAAGTTTATAAAATACATTTTAAAACACTCAATTGAGCTGAAATTTTATATACACGATTAAATTGCATGACAATACAGTAATTTAATTATAATTAATAAAAATTAATTGATTAAAACTAATTATTCAAAGAATTACAAATACAGACACGTTGGCATCATTTTTGGCGACTTGTGTCAAAACTTGAAAAGGTTTTTTTCCCCTCACACTTTAAAGCTCTCGTTTGAGCTGAAATTTTCTATACACTATTGTTTTGGGTAACAATACGATAAATTAATTAAAAGTAATTAAAATTAATGGACTTAAATTAATTAGAATTACAGATACAGCCACGTTGGCTTCATTTTTAGCGACTTGGGTCAAAACTCGAAAAGATTGGGGATAATAGCCTTTGCTGCTCCATATCCCACAACTGAACTGAACTCGAAAAGATTTTTTTTCTCACGTTTCAAAGCATTTAGTTGAACTGAAATTGTATATACAAATTGCTTTGGATGACAATACGAAAATTAATAAAAATTAATACAATTAATAAAAATGATCATTAATAAAAATTAATTGCCACTTAATGTTGTGATTCTATCAATCATGCGTATATACATATTTATATTAATTGTAACTCTTCAATAAAAAATAACCAAATCAAGTTTTTTTTTGTTGATCTATGTGGGAATTGATTAAATTTTTTTTTTTTATGTTGCATGTTTTTTATCAACTTTGTTCAACGTTTTAACAGGTAACCGGCTCTTGAATGTCTCTTTCGTACATGTGCTATACTAAAGAATTCAATTTTAAGGCTTCTATCTTGCGTCCATTTTGAATTCTTCAACTTAAATGGTAATTGCTATGGAAATTATGCTTCTCTCGTCAAGTCTCAACTAGTGTATCTATTTGAATGCAATTAAGTGCATCCAAAAGGTTTCTCCTCAGGAATAACATTTTTCCACCGATATTTGAAAAATTTTCTAAATATTTCTTAGTATCCGAAAAATTCGCAAATGAATTATTAAAATAGGAATAAGAATATTTTAAATATTGAAGAAAAAATGTAATTTCAACGAGACCGTTGCTTTTTCGGATGTACTGTATTGAATTGAAATCGATTGACTAATCTAAGGTCGAGGAAGATTTACCGCAGGATTATAACGTTACATTCACAAATTCAAAATGGCTGACAGACGGGAAACTTAAGTTTCGGATGACATTCCGCAAATCTAAAGGTCCGTACAAAAAAAAAATAAGAGAGAGAGAGAGAGTGTTCACAGAAACATTTAAACAAAGGAGAATTGTCGAAACATGTTTTTCCCTTCAAATTCCGTGAAGTACTTTAATTCGCTGGTACCAAGCAAATAGAAATGTTAACACCGTAGTTTTCCACCAGGTGGCGCCGAAGATGGTTTTATTCAGTAGATACTTGTAGTAGGTGGTTTTATTCAGCTACTTGATTATGTCTAGACACTACTTTTATGAGTTTAGCAGCAGCTGTTCGAAAGTTAAGAAAGTGGCAAAACACTGGCGTAGCTAACTCCCAAGGGGACCTGTATCAAAATTACTTCGGAGCCCTTTTTTAGATATAGAAGCCTTGTCAGTGGGACTGTAATTATACTTTTTGGGACACCTGTAGCTTGGAATCCCCGTATAATTTATACGGTGGTAGCTACGCCTCTATGGCAAAGATTTTAGGGGGCCTACTGTATATATAAATCCACCTTATTAAAATTTATTATGAGAAAAATGTAATAATGTTTTACAATTATTATTTTATAGTTATTTTGTGCCACCTTTACCATTAGTAATACTTTACCATCCATTATTTTCAATCCCTTTGTTTATTTAATCAAACATTCTTGAATAAATCTTTATTATGGTATAAACATATTAGCTTTCACATGTAAATATTCGTAAAATTAAATTAGCGCTACTCATCGAATAAGAATCAAGTTATCGCTACAATATTAGATTATTAACCAATAATAGCTACACTATTAGCTAAAAAACTTATTAAGAGTGAGATTACTAGATTATACACAACCTGATACAAGAATAATAAGTTTCATATTTCTACAAAAGTTAAATTTCCATATGAAAATGTACGGAAGACAAAGCATTTTTTGAGCATACAAAGAAGAATTAACTATACAGATCATAAAAAATGAGCATCTGTTAGAACTAATCTCTGAAAATACACAGGAATACAAAAAATAGCTTCTCTAAAAACGGTACTCTCTTCCTGTCCCAACCTGAGTACCGCCACGGAAAAAAAAACAATCTTTACAGTTCTCCTTCGTTTGCAAAGCATTGTTTTATTTCTCTGCAGGAGAAGGCTAAAATAGCAGGTGAAAGCACACTATTTCAGTCGTGGCATGGACTGAAAAATGTTGTGTCACTGAACTTTTTCGATTTCTGACCCGTTCAAAAAAAGAAGCCGCGTGTAATCGATGAACACAAAGATGCCGCTCGGTTGTGTGTTCACCACGTGCTCCTGTAAGTGACAACCTCGAAATTTCCCTTAAAGGTCTCTTATCTTGGACCGTCGCCAGCTGCTTATTGGGCAAGATTAGAGTTTCTAAAATTTTTGGAACAGTCCATTGGTTCCTTAAAAGCATACATACAGAAAAAAATGTCCAGTACATGGGGGGTCCCTCCCAATTAAACTATATGCTTAAAATGGATTTTGCTTTTGGTGTATTGGTATAAATGCTTTTTGAAATGAAGTTTTCAATGAAAAGTATATGAAATCAAAAAAGATTTTAATAAATGCCAAAATATTTTATTGAGTTCATAAACATTTACAGACAGTGATGTCTTACGACATCTTGAGGATTTATGCAAAAGTAGGTTTCCCTTTTAAGTAACGTTTAAGGTTGAAGGTAACGTTAAGTAAGTTTATTACGTTGTCAAATACTCATACAAATGCAGTGGCATAACGGGGAAGATTTGGCCCCCCTGCAAAGTCAGGTTTTGGGCCCCCAAGTTGGATTTAAGAAAGAGCAGGTACTTGGCGGCAGTCAGGCTTTGGGCCCCTCCCCCGCAATGTGGGGGTAGCGGGGGTGTACGTTACGCCACTGTACAAATGGCAACCCATAACTAAAAATATGTCTTACAAACCAACTGGACTGACCACCATCTTTTGATTAAATGAGTAAAGATATATATATATATATATATATAGTGTAAGATGGTAGGTTTAGGCATAGACATGGAAGACGGATATGACATAACATAGTCTAGCCACTATTGCCAGTTGGCATAAATTCAGAAAACTCCAAAAATCACAGTTTTTCTAAGAATATTTCCGGGAATAACACTTGACGATTCGGATTGTAATTTTATTATGATCGAGATGAGAACAAGACGAGACCCTGTTCCTGGGCTCATTTGGTCCATGCTTTACGATGTTTCTTTATGAAAATATGACTTTTTTTACCAATTGGGGCCTTTTGGATACATGACGGGATTTCATTGGAATCTTTTCAGCCATTTTAGAATCAAAATTTATTTCACAAAATTTGTATGAATTAAGCAATTTTAAAAGGTTCTTAGACTTGAACCTTTTACATAAAATGACCTTATTACTATAGTTAGAAGTTATTTCAATGACAAATTTGATCGTATTGTAACAGGCTATTCCGTGAGGATTCTCTCTTAAATTAACATGGGGTACTATTCTATGAAGAGTTTCTCTTACAGTTAGCTGCCACAGTAGACACAAATATGCAAATTAGGTCCTAAATGATAAAAGTAAGTGAGAAAATGAGAGAAAAAGATAGGTGTGGAAAAAAATATATACACGTTAGTAAGCTGAAAAGTTAGTGATTAGCTTTGAGGAAATTTGCAGTTTAAAAATTAGATTTGTCAACTAGAGTACTTATCATTTATGTCCAAGCACTTAATGGTGTTAATAGTGAAGTTTATTTAACAAGCCTAATTGATCGTTGGACCCAGGCCACACCATCGTATTCTCGGGAGCTTCTGTGATTTTGTGGAAACAAATATGCAGAATGTCTGCAATCTTTCGGGCAAATCAGTTTTTGATTTATTTCAATATTTTTTGATCGTCCTCATAACTCTTAAGTAGATTCAGTTCATAGAGATAAGTACAATAGCTTGATCATTTGTGTTAGTGGCGATTGCTAGAGTTCTATGTTATAACACCTACTCCTGTCGTAAGGACGGGTTCTAGTAACAATCTCTCTAGAGCGGAATCCTAGGAATATGTTGTTTTGACTGTGGAAGGACAGCTGCAGTATAACTGTAATGTAGTTCAGAGTACATTTCAGTCCGATGATTAAATATTTTACACATGCTATTTGATTAAACACATTCTAAATTTTTTTTTACATAGTTAGACAGTTGTTGATTAAGAAATAGATTATTTCTGTTAAATTATTCAAATCATCTCTCACTCTAAGATCATCTTGAATAAATAACACCTTATAGCTTATTTTTTATTTATTTTGATCGAGTAATAACGTTCATGATATTGTGTCATATACAAGAGATGGCAGCAGGTGAATAGATCCCTTAAATAAAATGAAAAATGATAAAGACATGCCCGTAACTGATCTGTGTGAATTATTTTCTCTATTGAACAGCCGATAAAGCCAACGAACGATTGGAATTGGAATAATTATGCGGGAGCATTTGTTAGATTAGCTCTTCCGTATTAATTTTAAGATATATCTTCTGATGCAATATGTTCACATGTGAGGTTTTTCACTTCCCAGCTGCAAAACCTGCTTTCTTACACAGGTAGCATAACACAGTTCATATCCCCACGTGCACCTCTAAATATTGTGGGGTCTTTTAATCTGACATCATCCCGACAACCGATGGCCGTGAGAAAAACACCACTTCACCCACAAGACAGAAAGTGTTGACAGGAATCTGAGATAAAAGAGAAGTACCACACACCCCACACCAACAGAGGAAAAGGAGTCCATTTGAAACACCAAGAAGAACAGTTGTGTTTACGTCCTCTCTCACAAATAACGTATTCTATAGTATTGAAATTATCAATATTATAAATAACTTCTATTTATACGTAAAAAATTTTTTAATAGCTGTGGACGTAAATAAATCAATTATTTAATTTCTTAACTCTCACGCTACCATTAATTTTCCCAAACGCTACAACGGGTGCAAGTAATATTGCCAGGTTTTAGGGGTCTCCATATATTTTCCTTCAATGGCTTAAAAATTTATGATTTGCTGGAGTACGTTTTTTTCTTCTCGAACTTTTATCTGTAATGGGGTTGTGTGCTGTGAGAAAAGCATGGCGGTGGCTTCAAATTTACCCAAGGATTTAAAATTAAAATATTTTTTCATTAATTCTATGCGTAATTATAAATAAATGATTGATAACATCTTCAGAATTTAAATGATAAAAGAAAATTTCCTTAACTTGTGCTGCAGCAGCTTTGAACAAAGCACTAACTGCAGTTATTTCGCTTAGTGTTGGATACCATATTCCCTAATTCGCATTCGGTTTACTACTTGCTGAAAAATTATTGAAAGGAGGGAAAGTGTCGGGTATTTTTGGTAATCAGCTAATCAGGAACTGTTCCTAGGGGAGAAGGTGTTAGGAGAAGAATTCTTGAAAACTGAGTTCTGAATGCGGGAGGCATTTTTTTAAAAATAAAATGTCCCGCATTTTAGTTTTTAAAAAATACAAGTGTTACCATTTTACTAGTTATAATAATTCAATTTATCTAGCAAGAAATACAATCAGGGAGAGTAATTTCTTAGCTAATATAACTTTTTCCAAAAAACCAAGTTATTCAACATCTTAATAACTTTTGAACTATTTTTAAAAATTAAGAAAGTCCACAAAAACTTTTTTACACATGGTATATGAATGTTGTTGTTGTCTGTCCTTCCCGAAGGTAAGGCAAAAAAAGTCCCGAGACAGGTTGACTGTCTGAGAGAGCATAAGACAGGTTGACTGTCTGAGAGAGCATGAGACAGGTTGACTGTCTGAGAGAGCGTGAGACAGGTTGGACTTCTATATGTAGGCCTGTAGTTTGCCGTAGACTTGAGCACCAAACAGGTTGTGACGGATCTATACGCGTCCTTCCACTAATCCTCTTGAGAAATCTTTGGGATATCATTCACAACTAACCCTTTTGGAAGAAGAAACCGTGATATGCAGATTAGGTCAGTTATATATATAGTATAGGTTTCCTAGATAGGAGATCAATAGGTGAATAGATAAATAGAGGGATAGACGGAGTTGCCTGGAGGTTGAAAGATAGAGAAGCTGACGATAAGGAAAGATATCTACCGATCAGGTATTAGTTACATTGATAGCGCGTTTCGGGCATAAAATAGTTGAAGATATTTAAGCGACGATTGGTCTCCATAGCTAAATTATAAATCAAATATTAGAGTAGTGGATTGATCTATAAAAAGAAGATCAATTTTACAGAAGTCTTCTCAGAATTCGCGTCTCTCGTAATTAAATCCTCTCTGCTCTTTATTGGAACATCTCATCTTATTTGAATACTTGAATTATGTCTGTTAATATGGCTGAGTAAATAGTTGAAAAGTATTATGGCGATTCGTCCTTCACTTCCTCCTACATCTCTAGCCGGGTCCGAGAGTAGGTCCCGAATGTTACAAGGTGACAGTGTGATTTAGCTCGGTTCCACCCCAATTTAGAGGGGGAACACCCAGGGCTGTCAGGGGCCTCCCATCTCTCTTCCCTTTCCACCAACCTCACGAGAGAACTTGCGGCTGACGGCTGTTTACAGTACCCCCATGGCGCAAAGGCACTATCCATTTATAAACATCCATATCTTTTCCGAGATTCGAACTCAGCGTTGCTAACCACTACATGAATGTTATATCAATGATTTGATAAATATTTTTTGGATTAGAAGCCAACCGTCGCATTTTTCCTTAACACGAAATTTCTACTCATTTTAGAACATTGTCCAGTATCAGGAAATTTTCAGCTTGTATTGCTATGTGCAAAATAGATTCATAAATCATGTTTGATACAATTCCCGATAATACATTGTTTTTGCACCAACCCTAAGAAAACGATCCACGTGCCCAACGACGACATCTCGTCGTGCTGTGAGGTAGAAATGTTGCTCTCCATAGGTGTAAAGTTCTATTTTAACTGTTATTCTCGTAGTTGTTGTCTCAGCATTTGCTAGCTGTTTCGGTCTCAAAATGCGAAACAGGTGTTGCGATTATTTTTGTGGGACTTTTGGTGCCTTTCTCGTACACTTCGTTTGGTTCCTGTTTTCAATGAAAAATCGAAAAGTAAAAAAAAAGGAAAATGTCACTAAAAAAAAAAAATAGAAGGAAATTTTTTGCTTGTTTGACGTCATCCATCAAGCATTATAAGATCTTATTGACCCAAATATTTGCTCCAGAAAGTCTTGTAGACAAAACAGACGACTTCATATTCATCAATCGAAAACGGCGCCAAAAGAGCTGCCAGCGACCATGTTGGCGACAAGCCAGAATCATTCAGCAGAGCGCCAAGTCTTGTTATCACTGGGAGCAAAGCGCCAAACATTAGTCTTTTTTTTTTGTTCATTTGAGTTACATTATTCAAATAACATTCACCTAATCCTTGAAAATTTTTTCATTTATTTTTGTGTTTATGAAGTGTGATTTCTGCATTAATTCCTTTAGTTAGCTTAAACCTTACTTTAGTACACGTTAACTTCAAGCACAATATAACGTTCTCAATATAATTTTAGTCTGTCTTAAGAAGTATAAAGTGTCCGTCAAAAAGGGAGGTTTATACAAGCTTCTGACATATTAGAATGACTGCAGTTATGAACCGATTTCTAACAGACCTTACTCTTATAACTTCCTAAGGATTTAACGATGGCTCATAATTATATGATATTATTCTGAAAGCAGACATTGGTTAAAAATTGGAAGAACTGATTTGAAAAATTTTGAATCAATTCAGAATACCACAGTTGGTGGCCTAAAGATGGTGCTTCAATTATATATTCCTCATCAATGCTTTAATGATTCAAAGCATTGCGGATCTGCAATGTTAAGGGCAGCATATGTAGCATTATGATAAGACTATGAACTAAATAAGATTCTGAAGGATGACCGTAGAGTAGTGTGTGTGACACAATGCCAAATATATATTTCAGCTTTATTTTCAATTAATATATAGCCATCGGATATAGACTGAAAATGGTATTTCAAATATCTTGATTAGGGAAGAGATGAAAATCAGAATAACAAATAAAATATGTATTTTCTTTCCCCTATTCAAAATCAATATGATACTCGTAATATAAGTTGAATGATATAGAAATTTTCTTGAAAAAAGGCCCATTGTGAACTACAATAACGGGAAAACAAACCTACCTGCAACATTTGACATATCACCTAAGTTAAGTACAATTAACAAGAGTGTAAGCCAAGGTTCAGTTCTAAAAGCCACAAGCTTTCTATTAATGAATCCATATATTATATTATGAATCATTATATATCCTTATGGAACTTATATTATCAATATGATAATATAAGTTTATAATGTAGAAATTATTTTGAGAAAATGGCCCACTGTAAACTATAATAGTATGAGAATAAACCTTATTGTAACATTTGACCAAGACATGACATAGCGTCTAAGTTAGGTACAATTAGCAAGAGTTTGTAAACCAAGATTCAGTTCTAAAAGCCACCAGCTTTATATTAATGAATTTATTAATGAGGGAAAAACACAGGGACAGTGGAATATACATTTTATATTAAACACTAAATATATTAGAAAGTAGTAATCAAAATGATCTGATGATTAATAAGATTCATCCAGAATGAACTGTTGTCACCTATTACAGTAAAAAAGGTTTCCCCAAAGTAAACAAACTGGGACCGAATGACTTGTAACCTGTTCTAATATATGCTGCTTCCACCTTCTGCTTTGTACAGTGTATTAACTAGTCGTGGTACTGATGTAATAAGCTTCTGTCCTGTCTTTACAGTGACTTCAGAACATGCTTCATGAAGTGATATTTCTAGTTCTTTGACGTTTGTTGCAAGGTTATTCAACTCTCTTAAATGCCTTCCCAGTTCATCTCATAGATTTTCGATCACACTGATATCTGGACCGCGGTTATGGTTAAACCAGGAGTGTAAATTGGCGTGATGGGGAGTAGCACTGTAGTCCTGATTTGTCCCATCACCATCTGGAAACCAATCTTCCATTAATGCTTTAACAACTATTTCTATATTAGACAAGTACCATTTTCAGTTCTGTGTTACCCTTAAGAGCAGGGGTGGCCAACCTTTTTGTGAAGAGTGCCACTACCTGATTCAAAAAAGTTATGCGTGCCACTTTAAAATTTTGCAACAAACAAAAGAATATAAAAAAGTGAAAAAAATGTTACTTGCAGGCTTATTATGAAATTTTTATCCAAATAGCACATACTTTGTGCAAGTCTTAGTAGTGGAAATTTAAAAATAATATAATAAATAAGACAAAAGTATGAACTTAAATTTAGTTGTTGAAATTTTCTTTTCAGTTTCAATCTCAATTAGGTCAGGAAAAAAATAAAATGAGTAACCAGAAAAATTTAATTCTAAATAATTATCAAACAATCAGTACTTTCTTAGTGTGGTTTTTTATTTCGTAGATTTTTTACTGAGTCATCTACATTAGGATCAGTTCTCGAAAACGCTAACAGAATCGGATTGTTCTAGGTGTGCATCATTTTCTCTTTTTTCCTCCAAAATCGAGACAAAAGAACCAAAAGTGTGTTCACAAAAGAAGATATAAGATCAATCAGGATTGGAAAAGAGAAAAATCTTTTCATTGTAATCTTAAATTTAAATTATTTAAATCTCTAGTAGTGCCGGCAAGAAAACCTAAATCTTAAAGTCTATATATATATATATCTGCATTCTTAAGAAGCAAGTATTCACTAGGCAGTTCATTGTTTTCTTCCATATACTTTAGAACACACTCCCTCAAATTCCAGAATCTCAAGAATGTACTTCCTTTGGAAAACCAACGCACACAAAAAAGAAGAGGTGTTGTCTACATCATAATTTTCCATTGTTATTTAATTAAGCGTATTTAAAATAGATTTTGATATTTATTTTGTCTGAAACCACAACCTGTCAAAAAACAGAACAAAAATTAGTATTTATTATTACCTTTTCATATTTTTTAATCTTTCAATAAGTCTTCGCGTGCCACTCTTGCATCTCTGCCATGCCAAACTGTGGCAAGCGTGCCGCGGGTTGGAATGAACAAATTTCATTCCAACCAAATATTTTCCAGATCATTATAATACTTTACCTCCAGTATTGGTTGTATGCAATGTGGATGAAAAGCTACCGATGTATTCCCGACGAATTCTTTGACTGCCATCATTTGTAAAGAGTGTAAAACGGCTCTCATCGATCCATACAACTTTTTTACACATTTCTACGTCCCAAGTTTTGCATTCTTTAGACTCAAGCATAACGATTTTTCTTCGATTTAAAACTGACAAATAGGTTTTCTTGTTCATCGTCAACTTTTAAGCCGAAGAAATTTAAGTTCATCTCATATTATTGTGTGAGATATCTTTGTTTCCGAGTTTAAACTGAACGTTTTTGTAATTTGTAGAGTAGTTAATCTTCTGCTTTCCCTGTTTCTCTTTACAATCCCTTTTAATTGTCTCGGGTCAATGTCCCCTACATGATTAAGCTTTTGTGCTACCTTTAGTTAAATCTGCTTGATATATCCTTATTACGCTGCTGTTTGATATTCTGTTTTGGAATTTCAGATACTTTCACTCCATTTTTTTCGCAGGAAACCATCTGCCCTTTTTAAAACTTACTAATAGCTTTTGTTGATGGCACCATATACCAAAAACAATTAGATTTTTAACGTTAAAACAATCTTAACTTTAAATGATAGAGTTGATAACTTTTTGACAAGTTCTTTTTCTAATTTAAGGAAGAAGAAAAATAAAAATAAGGGGTAGGTGACAAGTCATTTGACCATTATGTTTATGTAAAATCATTGAAAGTTTGTTATAAGATTTTAGACATTCACTCTGAGAGATAAATAAGAGTATCTGGTGCATAGCAATTCAATATCAAGGTAATAAACATGTCTTTTAAATAACGAAGTACCTTCAGGGGGGGGAGGATAATAATGGAACAATTTCTTAGTATTTGTATTTTCGGAAAAGTGGAGAATATCGCGTTTAAAATGTTTTTTGATCGTTTTACAAACAAAATGTACATGTTTCAAGTTTTCATTTCAGATTAGCTATTTTTTCACAAAAATTACCAAACTGACCGACAAATTGAATTCAATGCTAACAATTTCTTAGAAATATTTATATATATAAACGGTTATTTTAAACAAAGTGAAATCGACAACTTTAAATTTGCCTAGTTTCAAATAGTAGAGTCAATGACTACAAATTGCATGTGCTAGCTACAAGATCAATTCCTCAATTACAAAAATTTCTTCTATTTAACGTTTAAATGTGGCCCAACCAAAGCTGCACAAGAGTAAAGATATCTGGGCGTGTTTGTTTCTGGCAGTGACTGGAGCAAAGCAAATAACTGCAAATAGCAAAAGCAAATAACTGCTAGAAAAAAGTTCTGTTAAGGGTCTTGCTGCAGCGTCTGGAGCGAAAACGTCTTGTCAAACTTAAAAACCAATACTATAGATCAGCAGTTCTTAAATTTTCGATCGCCGAGCCCTCCTCCCCTTTATATATCAGCGTGACATCGCAGATCCCCAAGATTTTTTAAACATCCCTCTCCGACAATATTCGTGATCAAAATACAAGTTCTGGTGGATTTTTTTCATTGGGGACAATTTAGTAATCTAGTCTAGTATGGCACATCTTTTAATTTTTCCATGTGGCCTTTCAGAGTCTACAACAGAGGGAAATCTCAACATTACATAAGAAACTCCCCGAACCTCCAAGAAAAACGCTGCGAACACAAGGGGTCTGAGGACCAGTGGCGTAACGTACACTACCGCATTGCGGGGGCCCAGAGATTCTGAGGGGCCCAAAGCTTGACTGACGCTATGTACGTATTTGGACTTAGGACCCTAAACTTGAGTTTGCAGGGGGGCCTTAATATTCACCGCTTCGCCACTGGCATGGACCATAGCTTAAGAACAGCAGATGTAGATGTTTTGCATTCGACAATTGGTTGCATACATTATTTCGTATGCACATTCTGTAAGAAAATTATTTCATAATGGAGCTAAGTACATCGTACGAGGACACAATGATTATGAGGTCATTTTGTTTTCAGAGGTGACTCAAGATTCATCATTCGAAATAAATAAAGCTATAATCATAAAAACTGTCGATATGTGAAGGTTTGCTATAGGTTTTAAAGAGTGTTCCCCTGTGGAAACACTCCTTGTTAATCAAGTTCCTAAGGATATATGATGCATTAGGTTTTGATAGTTTTTATCGTATCTATTAATTCGCTTTTTCCCCCCCCCTTCAAAATTTGACATCGCATTAAACTTTTCATGCTTTTGCACGATGTCTTATAGAAGGAAATATTTTGATTGAAATAGAACACAGTCGATACTCGATAATTCGAAGTTGAAAGGACCAGTGAAAAACTTCGAATTATCAAGATGATAGGAAAACACTCCAAAAATACACGAAGAGAAATCTTCTTCTAACATATTTAAATTTGAAAATATGTAATGAAACAACAATTGTGTACACACGTACAAGGGGTGATCAAATGAAAAGGTACGAAACGACATAAAAATGAAACAGTTAAATATTTGCATATTCCGCCAAGGGAGAATGTAGCGAGACATCTCGGGATGCATTGGAGACTCTGACTGGGATCGATCATGCGCGGGTGCCCGCATGCGCAGGAGAGAGCAAAGGCTCTTATAAAAAGCGGCGTCCAAATGATGCGAGCACAGAATTACTCGAGCACAGAAAAAGCATTAACTCCGATGTGTACTGTGAGACACTCCGACGCCTACGCAGGTCCATCAAGAACAAAAGACCGGGGCTGCTCACGGAGGGTGTGGTTCTGCTCCATGATAACGCTCGTACACACGTCTCCAGAGTCACACAAATGGAACTGGACAAGTTCCAATGGGAGACGTTGGACCATCCGTCCTACAGTCCGGACATGTCACCCTGCGATTTCCATGTGTTTGGTCCACTGAAGAAACACCTGAAAGGAAAGCGCTTCAACTCGGACGACGTACTCAAGGACACTGTGAAGGACTGGGTCTCGTCACAGCCACAGGAATTTTGGGAACAAGGAATCCTGCGGCTTGTTCATCAGTGGGATCGTTGTGCTCAGGCCTATGGTGTATATTTTGAATAAAGTCTATATTTGTACCCACCGTGTCGTTTCGTACCTTTTCATTTGATCACCCCTTGTATAAACGTATTTTAAAGTATTTTTCAAAGGGTACATATTATACAGTATAACTATTAAGCAGAAGTAAAAATTCATGTACTAAAAGAATTCATTTATGTATTAAAAACAACTGTTAAAGAATACACACTGTACATAACTTTTTGACGAAAAATCTGTTATCTTTTTTTTGTTTTGTGGCATTCAATCTAACTTAGTCAATGGATTTGATTTTTCTAGAATAAATGAAGCTTGAAAAATGTCCGCATCAACAGGATTTTGAAGGAAAAAGTTGCGTAGTTTCGTTTAGTAATACTTAAGCTTCTGTCAGAGTTGTCAAAGTTAATCAACTCCGATGGTCATCAGAGGGGCTTGCTACGTTACAGCAGAGACACTACAACACAAAACATGTAAGCTCCGACCCATTTGCTACTAGACTCTACATGATAGTGAGTGTTTGAATTGTCGAGAGTTTTATTACATCCCTTCGAATTATCACGTGTTGTTGTCTGGCCAGTTACAAATTTTACTTCGAAATACTGAATGTACCAAAAATATATTGTTTTAGTTCGAAATACCAAGAGTTTTCCTAGGAGCTGAGCATATACTTCGAATTAGCGAGAGGTTCGTATTCAAACCTTCGATAATACAAACCTCTCGCTAATTCGAAGTATATGCTCAGCTCTTAGAAAAACTCTTGGTATTTTGAACTAAAACAATACGTTTTGGTACTCTCAGTATTTCGAAGTAATATCAATGGATGAGAGAGAGAGAGACCAGAATATAACACGCGATAATTCGAAGTGATCTAATAAAACTCTCGACAATTCAAACGCTCACTATCATGTAGAGTCCTGTAGCAAACAGGTTGGAGCTTACATGTTTTGTGTTGTAGTGTCTCTGCTGTAACGTAGCCATGACCGTCTGATGACCATCGGAGTTGATTAACTCCGACAACTCTGACAGAAGCTTAAGTATTACTAAACAAACTACGCAACTTTTTCCTTCAAAATCCTGTTTATGCGGACATTTTTCAAGCTTTATTTATTCTAGAAAAATCTATTGACAAAGTTAGATCAGAAAAAAAAGATAACAGATTTTTTTATGATTTTATTATCAATCGATCAATGGGGAAATTGGCAAATATATGTATTCTTCTTTTGGAAAAGGTTTTTGTGCGATCCTTTTTGTTGTACTTCTCCACCAGGTTGCGCTTCAGCAAAACAACTTCAGCATCGTTCAATCCATTGCCAAGTTGCTAACATGGTCGCCAAAAATGATGCCAACTTGGCTCTATCACTAACATTTCGCTCTGTTTCCATTGAATTACCATTATAATGTAAGGAACGGCATTGCTTGCGAATATTACAATTTTAATGTAAAATAAATACAACAGAAAGTAATATTGACGTATTTCACGACCAGATATAAATTATTTACATTATTTTAAGCGTTCGTTACCCAAAATTTGTAACAATGTGTTGCTTTTGCTGAGCAGAAATCAGCTTAGGAAGGTGTTTTCAAAAATCGACCACAAGAGTGTTACACGACGTTATAAATAAAAAAAAAATCCTTTTAATTAGCTATTAGACCTTCAGACTTAAAATTTAACAAATATGTTTTTTTTGTTCGGCTGAGATATGCAAAAAGCTTTTTTTTGTTTGTTTAATTTGCAATTCACGAAAAATTTAATCTTTAAAAACTCTTTATCCTTCAATCTGTATTGTTTAACTTTTCAATTCACCCGTTCGAAGAATGGGTATACCTGCCAGTATTTTATAAATTAAATATGGCCCCCTTTATGGTATTTAGACAATTGTGTCCTCGGAAGAATTTCTGAGTAATTGATTTCACCGAAAACACGCATGCCTATGCAAGTGGTTGAATGGGATGGATAACAAACCACTAAATTTTTGGCATGCTGATCTCTCTGGGTACATATTGTATGAAAAAAATTGCTTTAGAAGCTGCTGTCAGCCTTCCAGCGAATTGTCTTCCAGACATCGTTTCATGTAGTTGACAATACCTAATAATTTACGACATGGTTTTAAACGATTTTAAAGTGTTTGTTGATATACTTCTTCAGTTCTTTGAAACGTTACCCCGAACAATACGTATTGTTGTTTTTTCCTTGAATTTAAGGAAGCTTGGCAGGAGTTTGGCAGTTATTATAAGAATATTTCAAAGTTTGTTATCAAGCTACCACTTTCCGTTGAGAACCTTATGGATTATTTAGTAAACGTGAGAGTTTGATTTTTCCGTTGAACATTGTTTATGATGAATAATGTTTAAAAATGTTAAAAAGTTGACTAGCTGCATAGGAAGAAATAGGTGAAACAGTACATGAATCGCTTAAAATCGTTGAACTAAAAGAAATTCTTTTGAAATCCTCAGAATTTATAAAAGATAAGGAATTTGTCTTGGACTTCTCAGCTACCACAGTTGTGTAACATAAAAATGAAGATGAGTTGCATAGTTGCGACAACCAACGGAATGTGTAAATTCAACGTATTATGTTGTTAAAAGTATTCCTTCATTAGATAAACTCCTTAAAGTTATACAAATAAGGCCGGCTGCGTGGCGTGGTTGGTTTGTCGCTGGCCTTCTGCACCCAAGGTTGCGGGTTCGACCCCGGTCCAAATCGGTGGATTTTCGTGATGCAGAAAATCGACAGCGGCCATGGTCGTATGATTATATGGCATGTAAAAGATCCCTAGAGTGTCTGTTTGGCTTGGGCGCTCTCAGCAAAATTAAATCCTGGTACAAGTTCGCATCGTCAGAGCTCAGGTGCCTCCCTCTGTGGAGGAAATTGGGCGTCAAAGTTACCTGTGGTGATTAGTATCCGCCTATACGGTGCCGCACTAAAGAGTGATACCAGCTCTTGGGGATGTACTAGGCCTGCAATGGTAAAAATACCAATCCGCAGCCCATTGGATAAAAAAAAAATTGTACAAATAATGATACGCCCTGTGCCAAGAAGGAACGAAATGTACGATCTATCTTTCGATAAAGTAGAAAAAACCTTTAAGAACAAAAATGTGCCAAAGGAATTAAAATCCGAAATTTTAATAAAGCTAATTGGTGAGAAAGTTGCTAATATTATGGTTGATATCGGAGATGACAACGGAGAGATTAACGGAAAATAAATGCATTAATTGTGAAAGAGCACGAACCCTCTCCTTTTGTTTTCCTGGAGAATTTCAAGAAAAGTAAACGGCTCTCAGGGTATAAGTTTTCCTAGCCTTACATTGTATACGAAAATGTAAAAGAAAACAAAGTACATCCGATCAATTGGATACTCTTGCCCAGAATAAATCAGAAGTTTTCACTTCTATCGTGTGGTCATAAGCACACACACGGATTTTTTACTTAATATTCATTACCAGATTTAGTTTTTATACAGGGTGTCCAAAAAAGACCGCATAAACTCTGCACAGCTAAATTCCTCGTTGACAGTACATAAAAACTGCCCAAAGAAGCGTTCCTGTACGATTCATAGTTTACGAGAAAAATACGAAAAACAAAGTATGACGTCACTTCCCCCGGTGCAAGAAAAAACACTTTATTGAACATATCAACAGTAGTATATGCACAATTTAAGGCAGATGTTCAAAATGTCCACCGTGCGTATCGAGGCAGGCTTGAGTACGCCGTGGAATGGCTGTCATCACACATCGCAGCATCGTGGGGTCCACCGAAGTACAAGCAGCATGCAGACGAGCAACTAAGTCCATTTGTGTTGTCACTACGTCTCGATACACCAGTTCCTTGAGATGGCATGTCGCAGTAGTCACAAGGCATGTCGCAGTAGTCACGAACGGAATACATGGCCACCATACGAAGACTACCGGTAGCTGCAAGATGCAGCCTTTTAAATACCAGTTCAACGGCGGCTTAACGTCATTCCACGGCACGCGCTTGCATGACGCGACATGCGCGACGAACGTTTTAAACATTATCGTCTGTTGATATGTCCAATAATGTGTTTTTTTCTTGCACCGGAAGTGACGTCATACTTTGTTTTTCGTATTTTTCTCGTAAACTATGGATCGTACAGGAATGCTTCTTTGGGCAGTTTTTATGTACTCCCAACGAGGAATCTAGCTGTGCAGAGTTTATGCGGTCGTTTTGGGACACCCTGTATAATGTATTCATAAATAATACAATTAGGTTTGTTAAACAACAGAATACTCAACGTAAAAAGGCAATGAATTTTTTTTTTTTTTTTGCCAGGGGAGGAAAAAAAGTAAAATTTAATACAATGTTCTACAATACAATCAAGATCAGTAATAATTTACAAGTTCAAAAATATTAGAATTCACATTTTGCAAAAAAACTTTATAAATATTTCTTAGTAAATCAAAACAATAGTTGAATATACAATGCGTTTGTTAAAGCAACAAAAAATTGCTATCTACCACTAACCAGTGTGGTAAGGATAATTATAGTTTTAAGAAAAATATTTTTAAGAAAACCACTTCATCACAAGCATCTCTAGGGAGATTTTCTGAATTTGTCATAAAGTAATTTATCCAATTGCCTGAATGATTTCTGTTATGTGGCCATGGCAACGGAATCAGCAACATCATCAAAAATGATCACGTGATGAAAGTTGAGAGGTGATTGTCTTCAATTATTCTGACCCAACTATTCAACGGATTTTACAACGAAACGACCGGATACAGAAATTGAAAGAACGGCTTTATTTCTTTTTAAAAGGTTTGATCTTATTTTTCGTTTTTTGGTATTGTGAAAATGGGGTTTATATAAACTATGTACACACTGAGTGTCTGATAAAAGAGTTTGTACATTTAAAAAGTTGTAGAAATCTTTCTTTAGCCTATAATTAAATTTTGATTATTCTGTCGAATTCCATTTTATATATTATTTATAGAATTTCAAAGGATATTTATTTTATTTTTTAAAAATACTTATTCAATTTATTTTTAAGCGAATTAAAATTCAGGAATGTGGAGAAAAAACACATCCACACATACATGCAATCATACACCAAAACATTTTTGGATGAATTTCTTTAATATAAATATTTTCTGATTTCTACATTATGGGAACATACAAGAATCGTTTACTTAAATATTTTTAACACCTTTCAATTGTTCTGAAAACATCGACTCAATCTCCTGATTTAAACCCCACTGAGCATATTTGGAGAGAACTTGGAGTAAAAAGAAAGGACATAACAAAACGTGAACTGAAAACAATAATCACAGAAGAATGGGGAACACTGATGCAGAAATTGCAAAAAATCTTGAGAAATCTGTACTGAGACGTTTAAAAGCTGTTGTAGACGCTAAAAAATGTCCTTCTAATATAAATTAGGAATAAAATACAATAGCTAAAACTATGTTGAGTTTTGTTTAAATGTATGAAGACATTTGGGGCGTAATTTTTTACTTTCTTGATTATTAATTTTTCAAAATAAAAGTTGTAACCCCCTCTGTCTACTCTCGGACGCGGCTAAAGATGTGGGGAGAAGTGAAGGACGACTCGATATGATATTTTCTAATTATTTATTCAGCAGAATAATTAACTCAAACACAAATCAATTAATCAGATAAAATGAGATGTTTCCAGAGAGAGAGAGCAGGGGTTTTGCTACGAGAATCACGAATTCGAAAAATATTTTTAATTAATTGATCCACCTTTTAAATCTCTTTAACAATTTAAAGCCCAAAACGCGCTATCAATATGACTAATATCTGATTTGTAGATATTCTTCCAATCTTCTACTTCTTAATATTTCAATCTCCAAGCAACTTCAATTAAATATCAATTCTCCTCTATCTATCTATCTAGCAAGCAAACCTATACTATATATAACAGACCTAATCTGCATATCACGGTTTCTTCTTCAGAAAGGGTTGTTATTCATAGCCCAAAGATTTCCCAAGAGTGTTAACGGAAGGACGCGTATAGATCCGTCACATAGTTATAATATGCCTTAAAAATTTAATATGTTATTCCATCAAGAACCAGTGGCAGATATTACTAAAATATTACAATTCTGATACATTAATTTTTATTAGATGATATCATTAAATTTTACAGAAAATTGTAAGGGTACAAGCATTTTTTAGAGCTACAATATATATCTATGTTTCTTAATATTATATGTTTTATAGCATACAGTGGTGTAACATACCCTCCCCCCGCATTACGGGGAGGAGGCAGATTCTAGGGGCCCAAAGTCTGACTGACGCCAAGTACGTATTTAACTAAAATATTATATATATAAAGGTAAAACCTGACATTGCGGGGAAGCCCTAATATTTTCCGTTACGCCACTGTTAGCATACGTTTAAACATTGATAAAAAAAAGCTCATATAAATATCTTAAGCCCATTTTACTGAATGTGAAAAAACCAAATCAAAACTCAAAAATTTATTTTAAAATTTTTTTTACAAAAAAAATATTTTAAAATTAAACCAATTTTGAATGACTGTAACATGTATAATTGTTTATGAGGTGAGGAAAAAGCAGTATAAACATTCAATAAAGAAGCAGTTTCTTATATATATAATTACACCAGAAAGAAAATTTTTTTGACAATACGATATAGAAAATATTAATCATATTTTACAAACTAAACAGTGAATGATTCGAATAGAAATGTTATTCTCATACAATTTTTGTACTATTCTGCTTACACTAGTGAAATGTAAATGCGGTATTAATAGAAAGATATTTTTCTACCTGCGAATAATATTTCGAATCTTTCGAACAATTTTCAAATTTTAACTATTGACGAAGAAAGCTTTGAGGGTGCGTACTACTAGTTTGAATTCCAAAGACATGGAAAGAAAGCCGTCTAAAAAAACCTTGCTTGGAATAAATATGGACACATCCAAAAGTAAGAATCCGATTAACTGTTTTCTTACCTGAAACTTCAAAGGATCTCAATAAAAACTTTGCTGAGTGTGATTAGAACATCTTATTATAATCTCCTTGTGTTGTAGGCAGTCAAAAAGTGACTATCCCACCAAGCAAATTCGGAAGAAAGCCATTCACCTTAGGGATCTGCATCCAACTACGGTTCAGATAATCCCAGGTTCGGAGCAGGAATGTGGTAATGAAGCCAGAACATTCCTCCTCCAATATAAATAAATTCCTATTTTGTAGAGAAAAAACGGAGTGTAGTGAACAAATAATTACCTGTGTGACGCTCAACGGATTCTTGGCTAGATCTTCCTCCCCACCCATGTCTGAAATATGTGTGTGGAGGAGGGTCCAAAGCTTTCAAGTTGTAAATTAGAAAAGAAGTCAGTCAACTCAGTGCTGTGTACAAGGACTGAGTAACATACAAGGCTACATTATTCCCTAGATTCACCAAAGAGTTGTCATAGACGTGGCAATTGTTTCTCCTGCCAACTGCACTGGAGTTCACACAAATGGGGGAAAAGTAACTATCAGCTTAAGCCCGCAATAACATTGTGTTGTTGTGAGTGAACGTGTTTATAGAAATCACGTTTTGAAATTTTGTAAAATTAGATAAATTATTCGAAGCTATAAAATCCGACAATCTCAGAAAATATTAGTGTATAATAAAATACAGTTATGAATACACAAAAAACTCAGTTATATAATACAAAAAACGCTTAAGATGAAATATCGGTCAATACGGAATAAGACAAAGGTCTCAACAAACAACTGTGTATTTTCTTTCTTTTTCTCTTAACGCGAAACAAAAATCGCTTAACACGAAAACATTTTCTTTTGGGAATGAACAAAATACAGAAAAGCCAGCCATGCAAGTGAGATTTAAGAGGAGTGTGAGATGAAAGAGAGGTGATTTTCACAAGTTTCGTAGAAAGAAGGCTAACTTGGCTTTGAAATAGCCAAGTTAGCCTGTGAACGGCTGAATGAATAGCCTGTGCGGCTCGGAATAGCCTGTGGCACGAGTCAATTCTGTTTATCTAAGATACTTTCAACCTCCATCCCTACAAACGCCACACAAAAACATCCGAAATGAGGAAAATCACGAAAAAAGTATGCGCAGTTACTTAGACGCACATTCTATTGGTGAAATGAATAGCAAAATGGGCGACATCGAACAATTTGTGGACAGATCGATACTATAGGCAATGCAAAGGAAAATACCAGATATGTAAAACGAAACTTGAAGTATATTTCCCGCCGAAAACGATGGACAGATACATATAAAAATTAGGAGTATGATACAATAGATTGAAAAAAAAATCACACATGAAACATCAGTGGTTAATTGGGAAAATGGATCACACAATAAATTAATATTTTACTTTTACTTTAACTTACGTCAAAATCAAGTAGAAGTGGCAATTTGTTCAGTTATACAAAGTAAAACATTTTGCGAAGTACACAGTATATACAGTGGATATAATTCTCAAATAAAATAAAAGAAATTTCTAAGAGTAGAAAAATTAGTAGTTAGCTATGATTTTATTCGAATACTTTGATTCCATTAAACTTAACATGTTCAACTTATTTACTTGTACCAAATAAAATTTAATTATGGTTATGGTATTAGTAAGAAAAGTTTTTTACTTGTCATTTGTTTTATATATATTGTATAAGACACATTAAAATAACAATACCGAAGATTTACTTGAGAATAAGTTTTATATATCAAGGCGAGCCATTTTTTAAGTGTTGTTAAAGTTTTAGTCTCATATGTGTTGTACAATTTTCCACGTCATTTCTTTGGATCCTATAGATATTACTTTTACTATGATAGAATTTAATTCAGTGCTGAAGTTTTTTTTAATCAATCATTCAAACTCCTAAGTTTTTTGAGGTATGAACAAAATGTGTAATTCCAATCATTAAAATAATGTTTCATTATTTTGTGTGTCTGTTGTTCGAGACAGTTAAAAGACTTCTGGACTTGGATGTGACGATAAGACTTCACAGACAACTACTTATCTTATTATAGTTAACTCATACAAAAGATAAGAAAAGTTAGTTTACAAACAAACATATAACTGAATCGAGCATTTAAATTAAATTCGAATTTAAACATAGTCAAATCTTTTCACACTGAAACTTCAGATTGAAAAGACAAAGAGAGATATCTCAGACACTGTCGAGAACTGTCATGTTCAGATTTTGTACATTATTATAAATGCAAACAGTTGTTTAATGAGGGCAACAAACATCAAAACCAGCATTTATTTGCAATTCAATTTGCAAAGGCATGTAAAGTTTTAAATAAATCAGATTTAAATAATATTTTTTGGTATCCATTCAATAAATACAAGCTACCTATGCAGATCAGGGTCTTCCAATAACGATTTTATCTTCAGAAAAAGTAATATTTATGCTCCAATAAAATTTCTAAAACATAATAATATAAAATAAAATGTAAAACTGTTAATTATAATGCACTAGCTGGTATACCCGTTCTTCACACGGGTGAATTGAAAAATTAAACAATACAGATTGAAGGATAAAGAAGTTTTTAATGAGTTAATTTTATGTGAATTGCAAATTAAACAAAAAAAAAAAGCTTTTGGCTCAGGCGAACAAAAAAATTCTCGCAAAAACGGTAGTATTAGACGAAAAACACATACACACGTAAGTGCTATCGTCCTGAGGGAAACAGGAAATTTCCATGGGGATGAGAAGTTATTCACTCGGTAAAAGCCCGTGCAACGCTGGGCTAAGCGGAGAGGAAAGAAACAAAGAAGTCAAAGTAATTTCGAAAAATAATATTGGAAGTGCTGAATTTGTGAAGAGAAGGGAAATTGTTAAGCGACAAAGCCATGCACTCACATGGTACGCGTCAAACCCACACAAAAGTGTTGGCGTCAGAAAGAAAGGAGGAAATTAACATGGGGATTAAGTTATACCCTCGGTAAAAGCCCGTGCAACGCCGGGCCATGAAAGCTAGTTTTTTTTAAACCCGTAATTTTTATGCAATTTTTTCAATCTTCGTGTAGATTACAGATAATATTTGTGTACACATGGAAAAAAAGTTTCACGCGATTATCTTAATAAATGATGAAGTTATTAAATGTTTAATTAAAATTGTGAGTATTTTTTGAAAAATCTTTTAAAAAAAAGTTTTTGCTATTTTATTTTTTAAATGACTGATTCTAAAAGAAAAAAAAAGTATGAACTTTTTTAGTGTAGTATATAAATTTATTAACACGAAAAGAAATTTGTACGGAACGACTTAGAAATCATTATCATAAAAAAAGCATCAAATTTGATTCATTTTTAAAAAATCGTAAAAAATACAAATATTATTATTTTGTAAAGAAAATTATACTGTATCGTGGTGAAATAAATGATCTTTCCGATTCTATAATTATTTTTTTTGCCTGAGTTTGAGAGAAACAATTAGATTGTTATTTTAAAAACGTAGGAAAAGTCGGAGCTTCTCTCCGTTGAAATGGAAATGACGCTCGATGGAATAAACAACACACAGAGGGAAAACAATTACGCGTTTTAAGGTTTTTAATTAATATCTTTTTAACTAATTGCAATATCGGAATAAATTATAGTCTATGTGTTATTCTAATGTATAAGCCATATTATTGTAAAGTTTCATTAAAATCTATTCAGTTGTTTTTGCGTGAAAGAGTAATAAACATCCATACAAACCTTCGCGTTTATAATATTAGTAAGGATAAAAAAAAAAAAAAAAACTGTAAAATTAGCTGATTGTGTATTATTTTACAGTGATAATTTATGTTAATAACTTTACAATTTAAATTATTTTTTCAGATATTTAGTTGTCCCTTCGATTTTTTTTTCTGACATTGGATATAAATTAATATAAACTATTTTAACTTTTACTTGCAGTTAAATCTTTTAATTATGTTTCAGACCGAAAATATGTGTCTTTCATATTTAGAAGTCATATCAGTGAAACGAAAGTTGATTGTTACAACAACGAATTTGAGATTAAATTCACTTTAAAAAAAATTGCTTTCAATGTCATTTGAAAGTGACATGACATGCCTCATTGACTTTCAAAGAAAACCACAAGTTTCGAACTAACTGTAATATCAACCGCACAAGCTTCACAGAAGATTATGTAAATGTAGAAGAGATAATTTGATTCTATATATTCAGACGACTTAGAACAATAAAAAAAATCTCAATAACCGTTGGCAACTAGACATTTTAGAACACTTTTTTCTATTATTTTTCATCGATACAATTCTTTTTTTTTAATGATAGACAAAAAGAAAAAAAACTTTACGAGAGTTTTTTCGAATAAAGAATCACAGAAAAGATTATGTAAATATAGAAGAGATAATTTGATTCTATATATTCAGACGATTTAGAACAATCAAAAAAAATTCCAAGCGTTGGCAACTACACATTTTAGAATACTTTTTATTTTTATTTTTTCATCGATACAATTCAAATTTTTTGATGACAGACAAAAAGAAAAACTTTTACGACAGTGTTCGAATAAAGAATCCAGTTGCTTTATCTAGAATAAATCTTATTCCTTTTTTAAAGTGAAAAACATTTTTTTACCTGAATTTAACAGTCGCTGTAAATATCCCCCAAAGAAAGAGCAACGTCAAGACTAAGTCAAAAATAACCAAGTTTTGTTTGGATTTTGTATGCCTGTCTTCAATACATTATTTCGGTTTCCACGCCAAGGGTGAAAAAATTTAGGATGCCGAATACCTGAAGCTTCATTTTCGTGAAGGCGTTCAGCTGTAAGAATCGGAAGAATCCATCCTTCTAACCTCATTTGCTCCATGTGGGGAGTCCTTACCCTTCATACTTCGCATAGCATATCAAAGAAAGGAAGAAAAAAAAAGATCTTGGCATTTCTACCATACCATAAATTTCGGGAAAAAAATGAAGGAAGAAGAAACCAGGAAATAATAAATATGGAAGTGTTAAGGGGGGAAATGTATTTCCGAATTCATATGAAGTATAATGTAAAATAAATTCAGAGCAATTTGGAATAAAAAAAACCAAGTAATATAAAAAAATTAAGTCAATTCCTACTTAGGTCAACAAAGAAACATTTTATTTTAGCTACTTTTTTATTAAATAGTTACAATTAATATAAATATGTACATACATATGACAGAATCACAACATTAAGTGACAAAATAGAAAGCGATTTTCCTTGAAATTTTCCATTTTCCTTTCTATATAGGGTGTTGGGCTATTTTTCCTCTTTTTGTTTTTTACTATTTATTCATTAATTAAGTTTAATTATTCTAATAAAATAGTATAGTAAAAAAGAAATCCCATTCTCAGAAATTAGGCCATCCCAGGTGGGATTCGAGCCCACGACCTTTGGATTAGAAGTTCAACGCGCTATCTATTGCGATACAGAGACACAACGAGTGATTTTCCTTTTTATATATGCTGTTGGTCTATTATTTTGTTTGTTACTATTTATTCTCATTTTTTGATTTAATTAATGAATTAATATTTGAAAAAACTGTATTAACATCAAGTGTTATCCACTACAAGTTTTAAAAAATGTATTTGAACTTGAATGGATGAATAGAAAGTATTTTATTAACAATTGAAATTTTTTACAAGATTTATATATTATATATATATATATAATATATATATATATATATATATATAAAATTTAATTTAATTTATTTTTTTAAATCATATAATCTTAGTGTTCTTAAGATAATGGTGGTATGTCTACAATTCTTAAATTATTATTTATATTCTTTTCATACTTTTGCTAAGTGCTACTTTTCAGCCATTGCTATGCTTTGAATTTGTATTTGGGTCCAGAATCTGGCAATAACCTGTTTATTGTATTCAGATTTAGCGCGGGTTCTGCATTTGTTAATGCAATTTTTAGGTAAGTTATCTTTTTCTCATAATGGATTTAGATTTTCAATAGGTTTTTGCTCAATACTATTAACAGAAAGGGGGAAGGTTGGCTGGCGACAAAACATGTTCAACCCCACTTTTATATAAATTATCTTATATTTAAGCTGTCCAAAGTCAGCAATGTTTATAATACTGTAGAATCCATGCTTTTATATTTTTTTATATTTAACTCTATTTTTTTAAATTTTTCTTATTTCCATTTAAAATCTATTGTCTAGTTATCTAACAATTTCAATTCTTTTCAGTTTGATCATGTTTATTCATCTCTCTCTTGTAGAGAAATTATATATAGGGAGAGAGTGAACTAATAGTAGGAATTGAATAAGATGACTGGTTGTAATAGATAATGGTCTAAATCCATATCACCGAGAGAAACAGTTGCAACTAATTCAAGAAATAGAAAGCAAAACTCTGCACGCTGTAAATGCAAAAAGAAGCGTTCCCCGTTTAAACACAGTTGTAAAAGAAAAAGATCTTTGCGTAATTTACAGAGTCATAAAAGTTTAAGTGGCTGCAGTAAATAAGAATGTACAACGCGTTAATCACAATATTTACATGCAATTTTATCATTAGTGTTATTTTCTTTTCTAATTTTGGGTGTGCTATTTGTTTTGGATTCAACAGTTTTTTTACATGCGCTGTTACTTAAGTCTTCTATTTTGACATACATCGTAGTTAAAAAGTTTCTTTTTGTCTTTTACGTAAAAAAAATACTTTTATCGAATATTCACCATTACTCTAGACAGAATCAAGGACGTCTTAAGGCAGGGGCCAGGTATGGTAGAAATGTGTTGAGCCCTTCTTAAAAGAGCACAATTATTAATAAAAAAAGAATACTTTCCTCTCTTTTTGAACTTCCTCATATCCCCTTTGAACTAAAAATTAGGATCTAATGTATCTCAGTTGGAAGATTTTCCAAATTGATGGAGCATATTTAATCAGGTTCGTAATGCAAGTTTTTTTTAGTTCCCTGGTGACATTTGAGGAGTTTTTCTATAAATTGTGCAAAAGATTTTGCGTGAAAGTATTGGTTATTGAATAAAGTTTCCAATTGAGAGCGTTTTCAAATTCTTTCCACAATTAAAACCATGATAATAACTTAATTGTTTTTATTTAAAGGAGGTGGGCTTAAAGAGGTTTTTTTAAAGATATATTTGAAAAATATGTAAGGTCGATATAGAGGCAATTTGTATAAAATTGAAATGATAACGCTAAAATATATACTCCATTCCTGAAAAAGCTCTATTCGGACCCGACGCAGTTGTAGATGTCGCAGCCATAACAAAATCACAACCATAAGAATACATTAATCTTAACTTATATTAGTCTCACCGATTAATCAAACAACTTTTTTGGGGGAAAACTTCCTCGCGTAACTATACTTACTAAACAAAAAGGTATTAATTTGGCAAGGATGAAGCCTAGATGGAACAATGAACGCCCACAAATCCAAACACTCTAAATGTTTAACTTAGTAAACCACTAGTCTTTCTTTTAAAGGAACATTGGAACTTGGTTACAAAATGCTCCGAATTGTTTGCTAAGTCTATCATGGCCATTCTACTAGGTATTAGCTATTAAATATTCTCTATTCCTGAGCTCTTTATTTGTTCGCTTTATATGTTGTCGTTGCTAATACTCCGAAGACTAACGAAGTCAGACCAGATTCATAAGACTATCGACTCCTAAAAAGTCGAGCAAAAGAGAGATCCGTATAAATATCTTCCTAGAAAGGGGTCCATATAACTGAACATGTTCTTGGCAGAAGGTTAGTGAGCCTGATACTTGGCACAGGTGACGAAGATCCTGTCATGTGACCACTGGCAAGACGTGTGTGGGGTCTGGAGTCCCTGTCACACTCGATGGCTAGAGCCAAATCTGGTCTACTGCTCATATATCAATGATGGGTGGGAGGCATCTTCCACTCCAATATATTTTCCAATGCGAAGCACTCGTTAAGCGAAACCATTTTTTCCCATTTAAATTAATGTAAAATAAGTAGTAGAATTCAAAAGTTCCCAGACTGAATCTATAACTTAAAAATTATTAACGACTGCTGAAACACATCCTCCTTCGAAATAAGACCTTTGTATAACAACACACTTTTGCTATGATTTGTTAAGGTCATCGGAACATTTCTGGAATCCAGTGTGAGCCATGTCCTTTAATTCAACCTGCGATGCACTTTTAAACTTCATCTGCAGATTGGTCATCGTAACACAAGCGAGTAACGATGTGTTGACACACCCTATGCATGTTAAGATCCTTAGTCAGTATCCATTGACATGTGGCCGAGGATATCCCAACTGATTCTGCTATTGTTGGAAACCTGTTCTTATGTACCACCGCGGAAACCTTTTTGATATTTTCAGCGGTACGGGAAGTCTGCCGACGTCCAGAGCGTTCGTCGTCTTAGAAACTTTCCCTGCCTTCTCTGAAACGTCGATGCCACTCAAAAGTTTGCGTTCGCGATAATGTATCATTGCCGTACACATGCTTTAACATTTCGAAAGTCTCCGTGCATTTTTTTCCAAGCGAACACAAAAATTGATATTCATTTTCTGCTCAACAAACGCCATTTCTCTCAATCGCCAGGTACTAAATGCCTCCGCCAACAAAGTATGACACCGTGGCGAGCCACCAACCGCCAGATTTCGGAAAAACCCCTTTAGGAAAAGGGGAAGAATGTAGTAGCAAAGAAACGTTATCATAGTCACTCTACTGTAAAAATTTTTCATGCTATAGTCTCAGTCCGAGAACTTTTGAATGCTATTACGTAACAATAAAGAGTTCCATGCAGAGAAAAATAATGCCCCCCCCCCCAAAAAAAAACGTATAAATCAAATTTATCTTTCTTTTGTTCACTGTAATGAAGCAACCCAGAATGAGAGTGAGTAAGTGCTTATTAACTTCCCGCTGTAAAGCAACACGAGGGCTAATGGCAACGGACCTCGTAATTTTGAACCACAGTCAAGTGACGGAGAACCTATAATGAGAATTTAATTTGCAGGTAATAAAGATTGAAGAAACGATAGTTAAATGGAAATTATTATTTATAACAATTTCTTATTTTTTGTAAATTGACCAATTTTTTCACATTTTAGTAATAATAATTTCTTTTTCTCTTCTTAATTTCAGCATATTTTACATAAAATGTACTAAACAAATCTAAAAGCCACAAAAAAAAAAAAAAAATCCCCATATCTCCATTTTATAAAAAAAAGTTGTCGCAAATATTCGGTTACCTTAAAGAAATGCTTAATGTCCTGTTATCTTCCGCGTACTGCACTCTGCGTTTTGCTGCTTCATCACGAAGATGACGAAGGATCACAGTAAGTTCATTACCGACGCACCTTGTTGTTCAAACTACTGAAGGGGAATTTCGACAGCCTTTAGTCCCTCACTAGGAGTTTGTACGGTGTCATCATATACCGGCATTTTTTCATTGGCAGGGAAAAGGAATGCGGTACTTTGAACGGGTCTGCACGTGAAGTTTCTTCGATTTGCAAGGGTGTGGCCGAGTTATCCGAACTTCCGTGTTATCGAGTGCCAAGTTTTCGGGACTCGACAATATAATTATTATGCGAAACGTTGCTCGTTAAGCGAGTCATTTTTTAAAAAATTTTTCTCTCTCATTAAGTGAGGTTTTAAGCTACATATTTTATTGCATTATTTAATACTGTTTACATTAATCAATTTTTTCCTGTACCTTAATGCTGCTTTTTATGAGATTGTTTTTACATGTTTAAGTGCTAGATTGCGTGTTTTGGGGAATGTTTCTTAATATTAAAGACGCGGTATGATAAACAGATGTATGAGTTACAACGCAACGCATTTACGAAACATTACATGAAAGTCGGAACATTTTTTTCCGTCTCTAAGTTTGTTCCGACTTTGGTTCAGACATTTTGACATTTGGAAAAGACGGCTTTTACTACATTTTTTCCCCCTGGGAGTTGATTTTTTGTTTCACTTTTTTAAGACATTGTTTTTAAGCTGCAGAACGAAGCTCGGAGTGAGTGAATGAATATTAACGTCGCACTATTCAGCTACATGAGGGCTTTTGGCGACGGTCCGCGTAATTTTGAACCATGGTCAAGTGACGCGGACAACACGTGAGCTGGCACCCCCTCTCCTAACTACCAGACCACACCAACGGGAGGACTTTTGAGCTCTCGACAGATTTAACTTGCATCGCTCCCCTACACGGCGGGTCTTTAGTGGTACTGGGATCGAACTCATGTCACGCTATATATATATATATATATATTAAAATGAATAATTCAGTTATTTCATAGAATAACTAGCTATTTTATGAAACAACTAAGGAGAGACCGTTAAAGTGAAAAAAAAATTATTTTTTTATAAATTAATTTTAAATGCTGAAATCTCTTGAAAAATACATTTTATCCTTTTGCGGACGAATAATTGATTAATTATAAGGGAAAGCAGATGAAATAATTTGCAATTGCTCATATTGCTAACATTAGTTTAAAAGAAAGGGGGGGGGGAGAATATGTAGCAAAAATAGATTATATTTAAATATTATCAACAAAAATACATGCTGGGAAGAAAAACTGTTGCTTCATAAAAACATTGTGTAAACTTTTTAAAACAAAAATATTAGAGAATATTAATTTAAATTTTATGAGATACCTTTATTTTACTTTTCATTATTTATTACAGCAAGGATTGCTCTAATATCTTTGGATCGCACTGCTTATTACCTTTGAAACACTAACACACTTTTTACTATAATACACACATTTTTTTTTACACGAGCATTTTTTGAAATTCTTGTCCAGTACCGCAGCTTTGAGCTGCTGCAACAGATCGAAGCGTTGTGCCAATATTTGAAACTTCTTTAATGGAAATTAATTCTCGCTGACATATACTGAACTGATATCTAAAGTATAATTCTTGGGTTTTTGAAGTGAAAACTTCCTTAGCGGCGTTGGGCACTTTTTGACAGGGGAAAATGTTATGGATTCGCGTCACCGACATGCTCTGACTGGCGCATGCGCAGTGTGCTGTTCGCCTTGGACTCCTTTTTGGATGGGGGAAATCTCGGGTGTTCGTGTCACCGACACGCTTATAGCAATACATCTGTAGCTATACAGCTGACGTATAGTGCCGTGTATGTCTTATAAGTGAAATTGAATGGATTTTGGGAAAGTTCAATGTGTATATACTGTGTATTGTTGAAATAGTGTTTTTGTTTGATTATTATTTGAATCGTTTAATTGAAGAATCATTGTGCAATACAATAGTGAGTACTAAATAAATATACTAATATTTTAAAGAATAAAAAATTAATAACAGAAAATATATTTTAAATACTCGTAATTATTTTGGCGTTTGAAAATTTTATATTATTTAAAATTATTTTAAATCTTCGTATTTATTCTGGCGTTTGAAAATTTTATATTATTTATTTTCTAATATTTAACTTCTGCAATGCATAACGCAATCCGGATTAGCATTTCACAGTGACTTAGAAGTTTTCTTACTATCGTAGTAAAACAGACTTCTAGTTGTTCAATCATATTTTTATCATGGATTTTGAAATTAAAATTTTTATAAAATCTAATAATAATTCAAGATTAATGTGTTGAAGTTTAAAATATGGTTATTAATGCAAATAAACATCATAAAAGATCAATAAGTCATCGAGAGGATCTAAGATTTGTATTAAAAAGGTTACAAAACAATACACTAAAACGGTCACCAAAACTTTTCTAGAATTCATCGCCAAGAAGAAAGGATTATCGGTATTTTCATTCAATTGTCAAAGTTTGCATGCGTATGCAGCTGACCTAAAAAATGATGCTATAGTAAAAAAGTCAAATACTCTGCTTTTGTCAGAAATTCGTATGAAAAACGAAGAACCACTTGATATTCCGAATTTCAACTTTGTTGTAAGTTATAAAAGATCCGAAGTTCCGTAGCTATTTATCACAATACTCAAGATACGTCACACTTCATTACTTCACATAAGGACAGACATACTAAATTCACTGGAAGCATTGGTGTTAATGTTTCTGATATAGGCGAAATATGCGTTACTCGTTGCGACTCCGAGAGAATGGGCAATATATATTAATGGTTGCCGTTTATATTTCGCCTGGATAATATATGAGACAGATACAACAATATTTATTCGAAAATTTTATGATTTATACAAAAGAAGGTTCTGAAATACTCGAAAAAAGATTTGGAGAAAAATGTGATAATGTACCGATTATTTTTTTTTATACCATTTCTAGTTTTTAATCGGTAAAATCCTTCCCTAAGTAGCTAGAACCGGTTAAAAGAACTTTCCAGTGTCCTATTTCCTACTTAAGCGATCAAGTAATCGTTATTCTCTAAAATACCTAGCTAAATCGTAGAATTTAATAATTATATATACTTTAACTGACTTGTCCAGTTATCTCATGAAATACCTCGTTACTCTATGAAATAACAGATTTCTCACTTTAACGGTAACATATATATTACAAAATTTTTCAGAATTTTAACAAATATTTCTGACTTTGCAACTATTTAGGTATAGACACAGAGATTAAAATGTGAAACCTTATTTTTTAAAAATTATTTTTCCGTATTTTTTCTGTTTTTTTTATATAAAAATTAAGAAAAAAAACTTAAGTACATAATGTTTAAATACTTTTTTTAGCAGATTTATTAATAGGAAATTTCTGTTAGGTGCAATATATATAAAGCGTAATGAATGATTTATTTACCTGCATAATAGCAGTTCAAGTCAAAAGCTGTAATAAGTATCTGGCGACAATTGCTCATTATTTTGAAAATATAGTGAACTAATGAAAGAATCCCGGATATTTTGATAGAGAAGCAGTGCTTACAGTAATTGATTTGCAGAAAGCTTTAACATTTAAAATTAGATTTAAGACGATTAAGTATTTTATTTATTTGCTTTTCAAAATATAAGAACAGAAAATATATGTTATATACATTTAGCAGATTAGTTTTGTTATCCTCAGTTAAGATAGCCACTCTACTAAATTCTAAGTATCTATCCTAAAGTATCTAAATTATTTAAATATTGTTAAAAAAGTACTTATCAAACATTTATCCTAGGTGCAGTCGTCAAAAAACACAAGACACCCTTAATACTTTTTTTGCAATTTTCATCACAACTGAATGAAATTTTTGTTTTCAACACCTTTTTATAAGCTTCACTTGTATGTAACGGAATCTTTGAACTCGATTTTTACCCACTTTAAAAGGTCCGATTAATTCGAAATTTTGCACACTTGTCCAGGACCGATGACAATACAATAATTTCATATTTTGTTCCATTGTTCTGACCAGGACCATCAGGATTAACGATTTTCCATTTTCAGGTCCCATCCCCCATTTGGCGACTTATTTTAGGTCCCCATTCCGGATTTGGCAAATAATTCCAGATTTGGCGACTAAATAATAGACCTTTTATAGTTTGATTAACTGTAAAAGGGTGTCTTTTAGTTCTTTTAAACTATAATTAATAGTAGCTGTTAATTCTCCTTTGTTTAACAATGCGTGACAAAATCTACAGATCGTTGATTACAAAAAAGTCCAGCACAAGAAAAATACCGATGTAAATATTTTGGTTAAAAAAGCTCAAAAGGGAATTAGAGGAGGGATCATTATAATCTTCTTGTCTTTCAATTCGTTTTCATGGACGTCCATAAAAGAAGAGATTAACTGGATATAGATTGCAATCAATTCACTTCGGAAAAGTAATAGTTCGGAGTTCTTTGACAAAGGGATATATTTCTCTGAGGAGTTTTTAAATAAATGCTGCCACGCTATATCCGCTTGGTTAACAACCTAGTAACTATCAGTGAAAATTTTTATGGAATCTTTAGAAATAAGACCATTAAGGTCATTTGTCTAAGGCAGGGGTTAATGATTTACTTCTTATTTATAACAGAAATAAGGTTACAGTAAAAGAAGACCAACGCGAAACCTCCCAAAGATCTTTTAACATTCCGTTGATATAGATCGAGAATGGTGTCTAAGCCAGGAGTGGGAAAATAGTGGCATGCAAAGGGAATGCAGTAAAATGCGTTTAAAGCAAAAACTCTTAACACGAAATAATACAGCGGTTCCGACAGACTACTATGTTTTTTATGCATTTTTATCGCTTAACACGAGAAGACTTCCCTTTTGTGTATGAACAAAATACGGAAAACACCAGCAGCGCAGGCGAAAATTAAGAGGGCTGTAAAACGAAACGGGTTTTCACATGTTTCGTAGAAAGGAAGCTAACTTGGCTTTGAAATATTCTCGGGATAGCCTGCGACACGAGCCAATTTTGTTCATCTAAGCTACCCCACCCCTAAAAACGCCACACAAATCTCATCTGTCATCAGTTGACTTTCAAATTCAGATTGTAATGTTAGATGAGCGATTCTTTCGAAAAGAAGCAAGGTTGCAATGATAATTGATATAATTGTCCCGATGTTGTATTGAAAGATATAAAGGTTATCTTTTTGCCTCCGAATACAGCAAGTGTCTTGCAGCCTTACGATCAAGGGATTATAAAAAACATGAAATTTATTATATGTAATAAACACTATAAAGCGTTAAAACTCCGATATTAATTTAGAAATACCCGGTACATATATTAGTCACATATTTCTTTAGTATAATAATTTAATGAAGTACAAATGGAATTTATCATTATGATGTCGCAAATTAAACTAAAGTTTACAGTTGTAATTAAAATTTCGTTATAATATTGTAGCATAAATGTTCATCAAAATAAACCCTTATAGTTATCAACAATTTATTTTAAAGCTTATGCAAAGTTTAAACAAATTTTGACTCACCAGTTATTAGAATGTGAAAAAAAACTACTCCCATTACACTATAGAAATTCTTCTAAATATATAAATACTTATCGATATATTATTTCCAAAATTAACAGTTAAAAATTTAAAAGAATAAGTTCTAAGAAGGGAAGTAGAGGATAAGTTAGTTTAAGCACAAGACATTATATAAGTTTTTAAACTTATATTTAAAAATATTTTTTTAAATTATAAAATAAATATATTTGACTGATGTAAAATATATAAAAATTTTAGTTACTCTGAAATAAAATTGAGTTTGAAATAAAATAAAACATCATATGAAAGAAGATAAAAAACGTGAAAGAATTTGTATTTAAAAATTTTACATTTTTAACTGCTAAACATATTTGAAATTCCATAAATTTGTATAAAATTTCATAATTATTTTTTAAAAAAAAGTAAACTTATTACAATATTGTACTTATATTTAAAAAAAAAAAATTACTATTATTCATTCAACATCAAGTGTATTATATAAAAGGAAAACCATTGCATTTTTAAGTATCAAATGTATGACATCTATATTAAAAATCCAGAAATAGTGGTTTAAATGAGTTACGTAATGATTAAGGATTGAAAAACTGTATGAATTATGAAATGCACATGTAAAACAAAATTTATTTTAAATACAAAAAATAAAAGTACATTTTCTATGGAACAAAAATGTAAAGAAATTTTATTACATGAAACGCAGAGGCTCAAAATAAATAAAAAATAAATATAGTTTTTTAAAAAAAAGAAAAAAAAATATTAAAAATATAATACATTTTTATCATAAACTTATTATTTATTAAAATATTTTGGTTAACTGCAAAATCTAAATACATTCTTAAATTCAAATTTCAGTTATATAAAACAAAAAATGAGGAAAACCCAAGATTTATTCTTATCAAATTCTGAAGCAAAAAATATGAATTATTTAATTTCAAAATAAATGAAACGGGATTATATAAATATTTAAAAGATTAATAAATGTTCTTAAAAATAAAATGAATGATTAACTCTCTAAAGTATTTTATATTTTAATCAAATTATATATATATATGGATTGTTTTAAATTCGAACATACAGCGAACTAAACATTTAAGTTTAGGTTTTTAAACGTTTCCTGCAAAAATTATTGTAATTTTAATAAAATGTTTCCATTGCAAATAAAAATAACACAATGTTTTTAGAAAAGTATTCCAAATTTTTACGATTTTAATATATATATATATATATAAAGATTTTCCTATAATAAGAAAAAAAAACATTTTAAACTTATTTAATTTCTTTTTGATTTTTCAAAATTGTATCGCAATTTATATATATTTCATTTCTAGTACAACCCAAAATTTATTAAATACACATTCACAATTTTATAAAAAACATAAAAAATAAAAACTACTATAAAATATTTATTTACCTTTTTAAATATCTCCAGCTGCATAAAAAACCGCACGATCCTTCGAATTCGAACACATATAAACGAATCATAAACTTCCTCAGGTATGAATACAGCTTTCACTCACACACACTACAGCAAAACACTTCCGTACCGCACCACTGTTACTCTGCAATGGCAGACCACATTCTACTTCTCCGTGGAACAAAAACAAGAAAAGATAGAACAAAAAAAAAAAAAAAAAAAATCCGCCAAACGAAAACCAAACAGGTTAAAAAACCAATTTCTCGTCCGTTTATTTAAATTACGATAGCAGCTCCTCCACGTGGCAGCTTAGCATAACAGTGTTCCATCACAATTTATGACACGTAAAGTTTTCTGGGAACGCGAAAAGGGCCCCGAGATAATATGTTCCGCAATGTTATTCTTTCGGCCGCCTTCACCGCTGTGAGTGCTCCAAACCAACTGTCGCGTTTCTCGCCAAGTCTCCTACCGCCTCCTTAAAAATTTCGAATGCGTGTCGCTGAAGAGTTGTCTGAAATGCCGCCAAGAATTATTTGCCTCCATGATTTCTGCGCTCTATTCTACAGGTTGGACTCTCGTGAGAGGATCATCTGGATGCGCATGGCGACTCTTTGTTTAAAATAGTTCGCGTGGCGACCCTAATTATACCGATACAAATTGAATTTCTGTCATGTATAAAGTTTAAAGTTTGGATGATAGATCGTCTTTTAATTGATGAATCGTAAATTTTGCCTGAATTTGCCTTCAAAGCCCGGATTATGGCTTCCAGATTAAAAAAATCATTATTTATCAGATTTATTTTTCAGTTTTGTTTTAATTTTAAGGTGATTGACCATAGTTCGGAACCGTGCTTCTGAAAAAAAGCGTGTAAATGGATAACTTTTTTTACATGAATTGTCAGTTGAATTAGAATATACATATAAAATTCTTTTAAGAATATTATTACAATAAAAAATGATTTAAAAGCATTTTTTTGACAAAAAAAAGTATGTTTCTCCCACACATCTAGCTGGGTTTACAGGTAGACAAGAGGGTTCGGATGTAAGAGGTAACCGAACGTTACCACAAGTTTAATGATATTCTTAAAACAATTTTATATGTGTATTCCAGTTCAACTCTCTGACATTTAATATTAACAAACTATTCATTTATACGCTTTTTAGAAATCATGGTTCAGAACATAGTCATCTCAAGATAGTTAGGTTTGTATAAAGATTATTCTCTCTATATATGTATCAAATCAAGTTTTTACCAATTGTTAAAAAAGTTACTAAAAATAAAATAAAGTAATGCACAAAATAATTTATAATATAAAACAAAAAGTAATATTCTTACAAAAATTATGTACTTATTTATTTGATTTATAATATAATATTTCGTAAAAAAATTGTGACCAGTCTTTTTTTTTTTTTTTTTTTTTTTTTTTTTTTTAAAAATGTATTCTTATATTTGTAAAATTTGGATAGGCATATGCTTAAACATGCTTTTATAAATTCGAGTCACTATCGATTTTCTCTTGTGATCGATAATCACGGAACATTTATCGATATTCATAGAAGAAGACCTCGGTTTTACACAGGTATGAAAATGAAAACGTATAGTTAGTGTTTTTAATACTGTATTTATAAAGAAACACGAGGGTTAGTAGCGAGTGACTCTGTAATTTTGAACCTAGGCCAACTGACGAAAACAAGACATGAGATATGGCACTACTTCTTCAAACTACCACACCACGCTAGTGGAGGGAATTTGAGCTTTGTGAGATGTAACTTGCATCAGCCTCTAAATACGGCTGGTCTTTTACGCACGACGGCTCGAACTCATGACACATCAGTAGTTTGTGACCTTAACCACTAAGCTACCACGGCTTCCAATGAGAACAGAATAAGTACTTCCGTTACCTTTTGGAACCCCATTCTCTAAACTTTCACACCACGCCAACAGAAGAGCTTTGAGCCTCGACACATTTAACCCGGGAGCAGTTGCGCGGGTCACGAAGTCATCCCAGGTTCACGAAATCGTTACTTCTGGGAAAACTATTTATTTGTTACCAGTGGCAGCAGTGTCCTCTCACGTAGACTTTAAATATCATTAGTCTATATTATTCTTTTTGATAATCCAACTTATATACAAATGTTATTCTTTCTTCTTAAATGTCGCTTTAGCATTAGTAATAAAGTGTAAATTTTTAAAAATATTTGAAAATCTTATATGGTTTTTAAATTTTACCATAACACTTAAGTGTATTACATTAGACGATTATGCTAAAAGAATTTAATATCAAAATTCAAATTTAATATGATGTTATAATTCAACAAAATTTCTTTTCTCTCTTTGTTTTTTCCGTGTTTCATAAAATGTAAGCATTATTTATCTCCAATTTTCTTTAAAAATACACGACAGATATATACATTCAGAAAATTTTTGCATCTTTTTTTTTAAATTTCATTTTTTTAACACCCTTTTATAAGCTTCACTTGTATGTAACGAGGAATCTTTGAACTTAATTTTTACCCACTTAAAAAGTTAAAAAGGTCAGATTAATTCGAAATTTTGCTCACTTGTCCAGGATCGATGACAATACAATAATTGAATATTTTGTTCCATTGTCCTGATCAGGATTAACGATTTCCCCTTTTCAGATCCCATACCGCCTCTGGCGACTAATATCAGATCCAATTTCCAAATTTGGCGACTAATTCCAGACTTGGCGACAAAAAGATTAAGTTACAACTTAGTTCGGTTAACTATAAAAGGGTGCTTTTCGGTTTTTTAAACTATAATTTAAAAATTTTCTTGTCAGGAAATAGTAAATAATTCCGAAAACCTTCATACAATATAATTTCTATTTAAACATAGAAATAGAAGGAAATGTGCACTTCTGCATGCATGCAAATGTGTGTATGATTCAATATCTTTAAGAAAATACTCTAATACATTTTCTTCCTCTATTCTGATTTTTTTTCCATTACTAATTCTATGTTGTTAAAAAAAAGCTTGTAAGTATTTTATTAAAAATTTAATAAAATAAATTGCGACATTCCAGAATAGAAATTGCGTTGGAAATTGAAGAATATTAGATAAATTGATTTGTAATTGAATGAAATAAAAAAGAAAAATTGAAAAAGCAAATATGTAAAGGAATAAAATAAAATGTCGTGTTAATTTGTATTTACATCAGTGGCGTAATGTACACCTCCGCAACTCCCACATCGCGGGGGGGGGGGGAGCTCTAGGAACCTCAAAGCCTGACTGCCGCCAAGTACCTGCCCTATGCAAAATCCAACTTGAAGCCCCAAAACCTGATTTTGTAGAGGGGCCCAACTGTTCTCCGTTACGCCACTGATTTTCATTATTCATTTTTTTTTATTTTATAATTTATTTTCTTGATGAAACAGAAGATGAGTGATTTAAATGAATTGGCTCAAACAAAAAAATGAGAAAAGCAAAATATAAGCCACCATTTGAAGTTCAGATTACGAAAAAAAAATATTACATCAAACGTTTTCTTTGCATATTTGACAAAATATTGACTACCACAAAATGAATAGCATTTCAAACACCCATGTTATTGGTGTGGTGGTATTTTTTTTTAATGTGTAAGGATTATTTTATCGAATATATTTCTCTCTCCATATAAAAATGTTTTTCGTGATGCTGTAATAAATTTATTACATACTATCGCAACAATGCCATTAGTCGCCAAGTTGGCAACCCCGATTTCGTATGTGTTGTACGTGCTGAATTGGCAATCATGTGCTTCGTTTCATATAATGTCACCAACACGGTTGCAATAATACATTATTGGAAGCTGCCGCAGGAAAATATCGCACGATTGCCTGGACTAGAATCTCTGAGTGAGAAAAAAAGCATTGCCTAAACGAAGACTTATTAACGATTAACGGAACTAAGTGCTCAACTTTCCAGGAAACTGCAGGTTTTTTTGAAATTTGATGATTTTATCAATGAAGTGTTGAATGGTGCAGTTTCAGTGATGAATTTAACTGAAGAGAACGAAATTTGCGAAAAAAAAGAACAAATTAATAAAACTACATAATACTTGGAAATTACAGTTTTACAATTTAAGCAATGAGTAGAAACAGTTTTATAATTTGTACAATAAGAATTGGTATGCCGTAAGGTGGACAGGGAGTAGCCTCCCCCCTTCCGTCTCTATAATATTTAATTACTATTCCTTTTTATCCATTACCGATTTTTTTCCCTGTATTGTCTTTTTAAGGTAAAAAAAAAGTTATATTCTCAAAGGAAATTTATTAAGGTATCCGATACCCTAAAGTTGTGAATTTTGCCAAATATTGACAAATTATTTATGATTTTATTTTATAAACCATCTCATCAGCTTTATAAAAATACCAAGTTTATTATTTTCCGTTCAATAGGAAAAAAACTACAAGTGTTTTAGTAAAAGCAGATGCCATTACTTAAAGCAAGATGTCATACATTAAAATGCGTTTTACTCGAAATGTGTGATTGTGTGTGTGTTTTTTTTTAAATGCTCAAACGGGGACAGCGATTGCTGAAAAAATTTGTAAATAATTAACTGAAATTTTTTGTGTATGTCCTGTATAATAGTAAAGTGTTTTAACCTTCAGATTTATCAATCACTGTGTTATTGCAAAATTTACTGTCCCTTATGTGAATATAATCACTGTTTTTTTAAGCAATTTCATATAACAACTAAGAAAGTGCTCTAGTTTTTGTAGAAATTAAAATATCTCTTATTCTGAAGGTCATTTCAAAAATGAATAACATAACAACACATCAGAAATTGGAAAAATTGAAAATTCGTTCATAAACTTTTGGTACAAAATTGGCCCCGTTTATGTTATTTTTAGTAAATTTTTACCCATTTTAATATATAATAATTTATTTCTCTCTTCTTAATTTAAGCATAATTTTCTTAAAATGTACTAAGGAAATCTAAAAAACCACAAAAATATCCCCATATCTCCATTGTTTTAAAAAAAAGTTGTCGCAAGTAGTCGGATACCTTAAAGCCAAAAATAATAATATACTTTCAATCTTGTTTTCCTGAAGTAGTTAGAATAAAATTAATTTGCTACCCCGTAAAATTTGCTTTGTAGATTTTACATATATATAAAATTTGCGAATGGATATGAAATGGAAACTATGAATATTCAAGCAAATATTGAAGGTAAAATAGATCCTCACACGTTCTCTCTTCTCCCTGATCTAGAAATAATACAATTAAACTAATTGATTGGAAGAAACCAATGAAAAATTTGCTCCGATTTGCATTGGATTTGACTGTTTCAGATGCCTAACTGTTCTTCAGGATAGTGAAAATAAAAAGGGCTTTAAGTTAAGAAAAATAACGAAATGCGGAGTTAAAATTAATAATAAAAAACTTATAAGATATTCCCATGTTAAGTTTGAATAGATTTAAAACGACTGAAAAAATCGCAGATTTTTCACCAGTGGCTCAAGGTATAAGCTACAATGTTTAAGAAACCGTAACAGAATCTCGTAAAGCATTGTGCAAGACAAGCTCTGTAGATTTGAAAAAGAAAGAAAATTCTCTCGAAGCGTTCGTGATTTGGGGATGAGAATTAACTCACCTCATTTTTATATAATACTTCCTTGCAAAAAAAAAAAAAAAAGATTAATTTTTATTTTAAAAAAGGATTTTTTTCTGTATAATCTATATATATAGTCAATTACTATATTAACCTGATGCCAATGGGCTCAATTCATGAGGGTCACATGATAAAGGCAATCACGTGATCACGACTTAATTCAAAACTGACATTAAACAAACTTGTATTTGTTATTCTACTTGTGAAATTTAGATACAATTTCAAATTTCATAATTGGGCAAAAAAAGATGCTCAAATACATATAATTTTTAAAAAAATTCTCAAAAATATTTTAAATTAAAAAAAAATCTTCTTTTATTTGTGTACTTCTAAATTAAGTATATTTTGCTTACCAATGTGCGTTATTATTGTTGTCAAATATGTGCTTTTTAAAAGAAAGTTTCTGCAAAGAGAAAAAGTTGGCAACACAACGAAGCTCGTGAACTGATTACCTGGAAACACATGATTACATTTATCGCATAATTATGACGTCACATGAATTTATGAACTGATTGGCTAGAAACACGTGCTTGTCATTATCATGTGACTATGACGTCACATAAATTTAGCTCATTAGTAGGACGGGGTAAGAAACAACTACACGCATGTTGTCCCATTCTGTTAATTCAAATGACAAAAGTTAAATAATATATTGCTATAAATTTGTGTGGGTGAAAAGCAGCTGCGTCTCCAGTTATTTAAATGATAAAATATTCATTAATAGACAAGGGCGAACAGGTGACTACACGAAAACAAACAGGCGTATATACACAAAGAAATATAATAACAAATTACTTGCAGAAATGTAAAAACTCACTCGTTCTGTGCAAGCTTTATAGTGCTCCAGAAACGCCTATCAAGAACAGTTTTTTTTTGCAGGAACTCGAACCCCCCCCCCTCGATAAAATCTATTTTATTTCAAAGCACAAAAATATTCTGATCTCGACTCCACTCTCTTCTGAACTGCTCTGATCTTTGTTTCAAAGATTCTTTTCGCCTCATGGGGTAGTTTTTGGAAGGGTCGATCCTAGAGACTTCTCGATGATACCTTGGAGATATCGTATTTTTCGCTAAAATTGTCCCCAAGAGCAATATTGTTACCAATCAGGTGATCCTAGTCACATATTCTGAGGTTGCCACGATCTTATTTTTCAAGCTCAATCTAGGAAGTGTACTTTGCCTGTGAAACCAAATTTTCCCTTAAGGAGAGTGTTGCTGCAGGGAAAATAACAAACGTGGCGTGTTTCAATATTTTTGCTGACAAATTTTTACTTGTTCAGCCCATATAATTATTTTTAAAAGTAATTTTGTTTCTCTTTAAAAAAAAAGCATACTTAAAATAATTTTTAAATCGTTTTTCAGAATGTAGAGAAACAAGAAAAACTTGACGCTCTTCGTGTTTATGTTGCCAGTTAGAACTTCGCATCGTTATATAATTTTTTACTTAGGGAAAAAAAACAAAATAAAAGTGTTGTTCTTTTTTTAAAATAAGTTCTTCACGCCTTTCTGGACAGCACAATTTATTGAGGGCAAACAAACAAATGGATAAAATGATAATGTGAAATTAGCCCACAGCACATAAGCTAAGATTATCGCACACAGCGTTATAGATCGAGGTGTGGTCCCCGTAGAAGGAATGTGTGGGTGGAAACGGGAAAAACGCGTGGGCGCATCACACAGATATCCTTACACCAGAAAAAAATAGTTCACTCTCTTCAACCCAACAAAAAGTGTAACTGCAATTTCATATATTTATATTAATTTATCGCAAGGCGACAAAGCGAATTTAAAATTTCCGAATGCATAAATTTCTTGACAAAATTTAATTATCTTCGAATTCCTAAGACTTTCAGATAATGCACTTAGTTTTTGTATTTAATAATCTTTTCCATTTTCTCTGAATAAAATCTCAAATTACCTTACGGATTTGTACTTTGTCTGCATTTCCCTGCTGTCTCAAAAGTCGATCAATAAAATGATTCTTATAAACATTTTATTGTTCCATTAATGGAAATTCTAAGTACATTGCTTGAACAGTTTTCCCGCCTTAATTGAATTTTCCGACATCGCTGAATAAATAACTCGAATGCAATCTTATAATCCAATCACATGATAGTTTTGAAGAGAATAATAAATAAAATTTTGTAGTACTTAGTAATGATTTAAATCTTGCTGTAGATAATTTGAATTTAGAGATTTCCAGAATTTATGGGGATATTTTGTTAATAAGTCAGATATGTTGAATGATACTAAAATGATATTTTCGCCATTTTCGGTTATGAATAGAATTTTCATAATTATCGGGAGAATATTTAACTTGCTTGATTAAATGAATGAAATTTGATAGACTAATGCATAAGATTTTCTATTTTTTCATATTAACTGCTAAGTAAAATGTAAATGTAAAAGAAACTGCGGAAAATTCTTTACTTATTTAAAAAATTTGGTAAGTTGATACAAATAAATAAAAAAGTTTCAAAAATTTCAGAGCTATATTAAACTTCTAAAAGTGATTTTTTTCAACAGTGAACTTTTAGCAACAAAATTTGTCTTTTTGCTAGTTTTAACTTTTTTCTCTTTTTTTCTTTTTGTAAAGGAGAAAAGCGATTCATTCACTCCCTCATTTACTGAGATCTCCCAAACTATTAGGTCTACAGATTTGAAATTTGGTAAGCATGTTTCTTTTGTTGAGTAGAGGTCCGCTAAGAACAGGTTTTTGCGGAAACATACCCTCAAGGGTTGCTGCGTGTGGTTAACAGGGCTATATATGTATAAACGTTACAGAATTTTAGAACTATTATACATACAGACTTCAAATTTGGTAAACATCTTTCTTTTGTTGAAATAAGATCAACTAAGAGAACGACAGGTTTTACAAAAATTGATTCCCAAGGGGGGATTACGGGATGGGGTTGGTAAAAAATTTTTAGACTTGTTTTGGAAATTCAAGTTCTTTTTAAATAAAGAAGTGAGGGATATAAGAATATTTTTCAATACAAATGAAAGCCCAGTATGTTGAGACTTATAACTATTTTATTTATTTATCCAACGCTCGTGCATGGCTTCTTGCCCATTTGACGCCAAACCTCCCGGTACCGACTGACGATGTCATCAGCCGGGTATTCATCGAGTCCAGTGCATTGGAGCATTTTGGCATGGCCGCAAAGTGGGCAGACCTCGTTAGCAGCCAGGCCAAGCCAGTGGAGGTATACTCCCAAAAAGTCATGTCCGGTGGTTAGGCGAAAGCGGGCAACAGCCTCGGCTCTTTCCAGGTGCCTCGGATAATGCTCTTTGCTATTTTGAGGGTCAAGGGGACTTGCGATTGAGACGACTCGGCTCCCTGCTTGGCATTTTGATCGGCTTTCTCATTGCTGGGGATCCCAACATGACTTGGGACACACTGTAAGGCAACAGTCCAGCCGTATGAGTTCTGCACTGCACCATATTAGTTCTGCACTGAATTGTGTTAAGGCAGTGATTCCCAAAGTGGTCTATATAGACCCCCAGTGGTTTACATGAGCCAAAAATTAATTGAGGGGTCCATGAGGTGTAAGTGATAGATGCTCTCTTTAAACTAGACCGTGAATTCAATTTTAAAAAAATTTATAATGAAGTGGAAACCGAAGTTTACTTTTTTTTAACTGATTTATTTACTAAATTTAATGAGGTTGATTTGCATTTACAAGGAGACAGAATAAACTTTATTAAAGCAAGGGCTATTTCAGCTTTTCTTTCCCGAGTTAAGCTAAAGAATTGTAATACTGGAGGTCCCGAATTTTCTAAATTTGTCACAGACAACATGTCAGAACATTTTAACCTACGTTCAGCATTTAAATGCCTTTTATTCAGATTTTGAAACCAGGTTTGAGAATGCTTTGACTATGGTAATACCACATAAGGCAATTAATTCATATGGTCTTACTGAAAAAATGTCACATTACAATAAAAACTGATCGTAATAAGCACAAACGAAGATCTTAAAGTTTAGAAACGGATGCCAGCAATTTTGGCTTTGAAAAGTCAAACCTGTTATTTGTTTCGACGTATGGAATATCGTGAAGAAAATTTTTATTGCTAGTGTGAAGGAGTTTCAGCGCGGTTGCCGATCTCCAACACACACAAAAACTAATAATAAAGAAAAAAAACTGGACAATACTAACAGAGGAGATTTAAGGTTAAACCAGACAAGATTGATACCAAACGTTGAAAATTTGATATTGCAGTGCTCTCCCATTAAAATAATTGGTTTGTTGTTTAGTTAGTTTATTTAACAGTTTTATTTATTAATTAACTTTTAATTTAATTAATCAACATGTGCTTTTTAAATTTTAAGCACTATACTTCATTACAGTTAGAAATTTAATTTTTTTAAAGTAGGAGTAGTAATACCAGTTGTGTCAAAAGGACATTTAAGTTGATAAATTTACAAAAATTCAATATTAATTAAGTAGGAGTCTACCGCAAAGCGAAAAACATGGCAAGGGGTCTATGAAACTAAAAAGTTTTAGAACCCCTGTGTTAAGGCAGTCAGTTGGTGTATTACTGCTTAAAGCTAAAATTACAACTTGGGAGTCTATGAAAAAGACAACTTTTTCAGGACCTAGGCTAGCAGCTAGTAAAAGACCTCGTTATCGTAGTTGTGTGTGGTGGCGTTTTTTCCCATTAAATCAATAACTTTAACCTAGCATATATACTGACATAACATCATGAAATACCATGCGAAGAGAGAGGGTAACGGCTCTATATCTATTAATAAAATATTATAATAAATTTAAAGACGAAAGGTTTGTGTATTTTGAATAGAAAGTTGTTTTTAATCGAGAATTTTGGAAGAAAAAAAATGAGTTTATCTTCATTATGTAACTTTATACACTTTCAAAACAAAGGTTAAACTTAGTAGGGTAATATTCATTCGAAAAATGTAATTTTTTTTCTACTCTTTGTTTACATTTTTCTTTTTGTTGTAAGGTATAAAAGTGAGTGAGAGTATTTGTATGAAAATAGACAGCTGTGTAGTTGACATGTTAGCAATTAAAAATACGGAGATTTTTTTCTCTGAATATTTGATTAATCTATTAGTTAGTACTTTGTCGCCCAAGCCGAGACATTTACTGGCATTGGAAATGAACTTCGCTTTGGAAAGTTCTCTGATAAGTCTAATTGAATTTCGGATCTGAGACCCGAACCTAAGCACGGCAAACCTAAACCGGATGGGCGGCACATTTTCTTTTTAAATACTTCAACTAATCGCGCCTTTTTAAGAACTTCGTTAAAATTTGTATAAAAATTATACATACGACCTGAATACTTGAACGGAACACAGATATTTTTTACAATTTTTTCCGTTTGCAAAACAAATTACATTAACAATTTAACTTGCAACTTTTATTGAAACAAAAGGGATTTTTCTCTACACTTAAATATTTCGTCTCATTATCATGTTTTATAAAAGTACTTTTACATGCAGGTGTCTGGGCTTAAGGTGTCCAAAAGTTATGGCTTATTATTACGAAATTTTGTGACATTGTTGGGAATGAGCATGATGACTTTCTTGCTAAGGAAGGCCCTTGTGATCCAAAGACCCACGAGGATTTCAACCTTTCATTCCTTAAGGCTTTTTTCTAATATGGCCTTAGTTTAAATAATGGCATAAGTTTAAAATGGAAGTTGAAGAAATGTCGAAGGATAAGAACTGGGCAATCTTGAACAAGGACACGTCCTGGGTCCCTGGGGCTCCTAGAAAAGCGGCTGTAGCCCATTTTAGATGCTTGATAGGTCATGACTATCTGAGATCGCATCTCTACAGAATTGGAATCGCCAACTCACTGGACTGTACTCTGTGTGACTCTGGTCAGCCTATGACCGCTGAACATGTGGTCGCGTGGCCTGCTCTAATTAGCCTTAATTTAAGTGTCGAAAAATATTGGAGAGCACGTGCACTAATGGCATAGGTGCTATTGTAGTGTGTGGCATTTGTAAAATAAAATAAAAATTATTGCGAAACTACCCATCAGAATGTAATAAACTGTTCATCCGTACATTGGAAACCCCTCCGAAAGTTTTTGGGTCTAGTCCGATCAACCGCAAGTGCACGCATTATTCGAAAATCACAGACGATAAACTTGTTACACTGATTTCATTAATAAAGATGTTGTGAATTATGGACCAGGTGGTCTGAGTGGGTGTAGCGTAGTTAACACCCCGCTCAGAGCTCACGTGGTCATCTCGATAGAAACCATATGTAACGGTTCTGTCTCAGTGGAATCTTGAACTTGGCTTCAGCATAACTAGATGTGCTGATTTTTTCTCGTAATTCTTGGCTTCGGTGTACCAGGTACCGTTGTTTACTAGGAATTTTATCTCGAATATTAGAATTCTCTTTAGTTTCAGTCTAATTAATGTAATGGTTTAATTTGTTAAAGATTGTTAAGTTTATTGTTGAAAGTTATTGTTACCAATAAATCCAGGAAAAGACAATTCTAGGACTCCAGAATATTATTATTATTATGTTATAACACCACACACACGCAGCAGTATTCACCACAAAAGATGTGGAACGCCACAGCAAAAGGTTCAGTGCGTACTTTGGTTAACGAGATTTAAATCAGTCACGCGTGTACAGCGACTGCTCGAACAGAATGGAATGTCGATCCTCCGACATCAAAACCTATCCACCAATAGGAAAGAACTTTAAAGGAAATGGGAACTTTGGTATCTCAAACTGACAAGTATCCTTAAGTTTTCGTGATAGAAAACACTGTTGATCGGGTGTGGGATTCATTTTGTAGGAGCCCTGATAAGTAAATTAGAAAAGCCAGTAACGATATTCCATTCTGTTCGAACACGTCACTGTAACGCGTGACTGATTTAAATTCCGGAAAACAAAGTACACAAAGCACCTTTTGCTATGTCGTCCATATCTTTACTAATGAAATCAGTGTAACAAGTTTATCGTCTACGATAAGCGAATAATGCGTGCACGTGCGGCCGATCGGACTAGACCCAAAAAATCTTTAAGCTCGGACACTCTCTATATATAATTTAATCTCTTTACTAAAAATACTAGTTACAGTATAAAAATTTATGGCGTTATCGCGGGTGCAGATTGGTCATTACCACAAACTTGAAGCCAGCGAATAGTGACTTAGAGAATCCTGGTGCTACTAAAATTATACTCAACTTGCGGCCTCCGGCCTTTTTTCAGTGGTTCGGACATGGCCAATTGCTCTAAGAGGTTCAATTATTTAAGAATGATGCACAAAACATTTAATCGGGAGTCTATCAATCAAGCAATCGAATCTATTAATTTTGTCATCGATTTGCTATTTTTGATAGTAGAATGTAAACACGAGGCTTGATGACGGATGAAAGAAAATCGAAACTATACTCCATAATTCAGTAACAAAAAAACTCAAGAAAATAAATATTTTCTGTGTGTGTTTGATAAAAGGGTTAATGCAATATTAAAATAAAATTCGAAAAATGTGTGACGAATCTATACGCGTCCTTCAACTAATCCTCTTGGGGAAACTTTGGGCCCTTTTGGAAGAAGAAACCGTGATATATGCAGATTAAGTCAGTTATATATAGTGTAGGTTTTCTAGCTAGTGCGTTAGATAGAGGAGAATAGAGGAATAGACGGAGTTGCGGGAGTTGAAATATTGAGAAGCTGACGATAAGGAAAGATATTTACCGATCAGGTATTAGTTACAGAGATAGTGCGTTTAGAGCTTCAAATAGTTAAAGATATTTAAATGACGATTAGTCATATAGCTACATTGTAAATCAAATATTAAATTAGTGGATTGATCCACAAAAGGTGGATCAATTTAATAGAAGTCTTCTGAGAATTCGCGCCTCTCGTAGCAAAATTCCCACTGCACTTTATAGGAATATCTCATCCTATTTGATTAACTGAATTGTGTCTGTGATAATTAGTGTGCTGAATAAAAAGTTAAAAAGTATTATGTCGAGTCGTCCTTCACTTCCTCCCACACCTCTAGCCGGGTCCGAAAGTAAGTCTAGAATATTACAAATGAATTTTAATAATTTGATCAGTTTTGTACTCTGTCCAATGTTGTTTTGGTCTTTAGGACCCCTCCCATTATCCCCACGTTGCGGTCTGCATGAAATATCCGTCATATGTATGTGGCCTAGCTTGGAAAAAAGGTTTAATACCCTTGGTTTAGATGGTTTTTAAATTTGTCACTGTTTAAAGTCCTTCTGTTTGCATGGAGAGGGGATCTCAGCTCAAGTGTCGCCAGCAATAGTTGACCAAGGTTCAGAATTAACGAGCTCTCTCATGAATAGCCCTCCTGCTGTTTTAGACTGAAAAGTTAATTAAATCAGCACTTATGACCCAGTAGTTAAAAATTCATAAAAATATGTACCATATTTATATATATACTCTAATCTAAACCACACTATTTTTCCACTGTTAATGCTACTGAAGATCGGGTGCGTCTTAGAATCGAAGACAAAACATTTGTTGGATGGGGGAAATTTAGTTTCCGCCTCTTTTAAAAAGAAAATATATAATTCTGTAATACATTTTGTCCACTTGGATTGAGGAATCTCCATCCACTGTTCATCTTCAGTAATAGGTCTATCCCAAACATCGTTGTCTGCCCGAATTTAGAAATTTTTTGCGCGTTTTTCACGTAGTGTAAAAAAAGCGCTATTAGGACGCAAATTTCGTCTTCGTCCTCGTCTTCGTTCCATATTTTGTCGTACCTTTTTCTCAGCCAATAATTAACCGATTGACCTCGAGTTTTCGGCATTGGGTCGCATTTGTGCCCTAGATGAGGCGAATCATATTTAAATTTAATTAAATTTTAATTTTTTTTTTAATTTTTTTTAAGTATAGTACATACTTTCTGTTAGTAAAAAGTTCATTATTTGCATTATTGTAAAATACAACATGTAAAAATCGTGCTAAAATTACTTGGCCATGCCAATGATTGATATCTTGTTTTTTTGCATGCGCTTTTTTTAATCACCTAAGCATCAAAGATATCGGTAATAGTATCAATACAAAAGTTCAGTATGACGCAAGTATGAAATAGAAGGCAATTTTATATGCAAAAAAAAAAAAAAAAAAAAAAAACCCGAAAACAAAGCATTGGTCACTGAAAATTTGGCACGGATGAAACAAATATATGTCGATGGCTTAAGGTGACTGGGACGTCTGCGACAAGGAAAAATGAACTTTTTTTTACATCTGATTTATGTTCCATTTACTTAAATTAAAAGCAACGGAAGTAAAAATTTTACGTTGAATTATATGTATGTTTAAGTATCTGTTCATGAAAAACATTCCATTTTAAATTACAAATAAATTTGTATGAGCAACAAATAATCTATAACTATTTTTTTACTTTTGATGCATGTTCTTACATTTAGGTACACTTTGCATAAAATTCACTTCATATATAGCTATAAAATTTTACAGAGTTTTTGCAAACATAACAATCCATAAAATGAATAAAATTAAATTTTAAAAAGTAAATTTATAAAAATTAAAATTTTTTTTAACTTAGTGATTTAAATTTCCTTTAAGTTTTAGGCAGAAATTGTGCTATATCTAAAATTTGTGAATGCTTACTTCAAAAAAAATTCATTCAATTTGTTGAAAATTTACGGAACTTATAATATGCAAAATATCGACACTATTGGTAAAGTAGACTTTGAGAAAAGTGTACCGCAATCTACAAAAAAATGCATTCTGAGAAAATTTTAAATAAAGATATTTTCAATGATTTGTAAAATAATATTTTTTAATATAATATAAAGCCATACCATAATTACATTATTTTGCATCCTTCCTCAGAGTTCTTGAAAGTTTAAAATTCTAGATTACTTTTCAGTCTTACTCTTTCCCTACTTCATCAACACGTGTTGTCAACGACGCACACCTTCTCTCTAAAATCCTTAAATTTTATATCTACAAGTTTTTGTATTTTTACTTTACTTTGAACATCCTCATTACAGGATATTACAGAATTTCTTACACATATTTTTATTGTTATAAAAATACACAAAGAGAATGTCTTTGATGAATCAAAAAAGTTAATTTGATGCTTAATTTAAATTAAACTCTGTGTTTTTAAAAATTATAACAAAAGAATTTCAGTTTTTGTACTCGTATGAATATTTATTATTTTAAAGTAAAACCAACATTGTGTATAACAAAAATATAGAGTTATTCATGAGCGTTCAAATGTTAACAATAAGCAGCTAGGGAAAACTAAATGTCTATTGCAGAAGCCCCGTGTATTTATAATTTAGAATAATGCTCAAGATCCACTTTGTACTATATCCATTTGATTTATAATTTAAGAAGCACACTGAGTATTTATAAATGCAAAACAAAACATAGTACACATTTCAAAAAACGAAATTTTATTTAAAAATTTTGTAAATAATCATTTAAGTTTACCGTAATTTTTGCAAAAAAATATATATATATATATATAGAATTTTTAATAAATTTGAACTGATACAGAAAAATTACATCCTTTGTATTGAAAAATTAGTTTTTTTACAATACATATTAAATACAAAACGGGTCGCCCATTCGGTATAGTGGTTTGCAACGCTGACTGCCATGCCGTAGGGCCTGGGTTCGAATCCCGGAAAAGGCATGATGTTTGTAATGTATAGGCTTCGCGCATGGAGGTATAAATCTAGCCGCAAGTCTTCTAGTTGGTGAAGGGGAGAGGTGGAAGCTCTGCCACTCCAGGGTTCTCCCAAAATTGGAACAAGCCAAATCTACTGTCTGCATGGTGTCAAAGCTGCAGCTAACGACAGGCGTACATATGCCCATGCCATGAATTTCGTGGGCCTTGATCTGACTATGTCAGACAGGTGGCATTAGAAACAACAACAACAAATACAAAATGGATTTTGAAGAAAAAGTACCTGAATTATAGTTACATCACATTTGCTTACAATTTTAAAAATCAATTTTCTAGCGTTCTATTTATCGAATTCTCATAAATAATGCCTCTGTAGATGCAGCAAAAGACCTCTATTTTTTAAAAGTAAAATTTAAAAAAATGCAAAATTTGAAGCATTTTCAAGTCCCAGTTATCTTAAACAAAATATAATTTTTGCTTGTAAATGTTTAACAGCCTTTAATATATTTTTTTCTTAAGCACGTTTTGAAAAAAAAATATTCTGCCTAACAACATTCCAAAAATTTTTTTGACAATATTTGTAGGCAAAATTCCATACTTATAACATTTCTCAACATTCAAAAGCTTGAGAGATTATTAGAATTTATCGTATTCAAAAACATTTTTTAAGATTATTTTTTTTTGGTTGCTTCCAACCTACAAGCAAATTAACAAAATTTTTACACGTGCATTCAAAATTACAAGCACGATCTCTTTTCCTCAGCTAGTTTTTACATATGCGAATAAAAAAATAATAAATTCGCTTAGATGAAGAAGGATTATTGTGCTTACTTATCTGAAATAAAATTAGCCTTTTTATTTGTAGAAATGCTCTCTTCTGCATTTAAATGTTTGACTTGAACTTTAGGGAAGTTATTAAAAGGTTAGCTAGGGAAAATTATCTTTTAAGAATAAAAATCATAAGAAGAGCATTCCGAAAACGTTTGCTTCAAAAACTTGTGCATTTAAAATTCAAATTTATGAGAGAGAGAAAGTTGTTAGTACCAATGTTTATCGCCTTTATTGTTTAAATTTTTAAGTGAAGTGAAAAGTAAAACCTGAAATATGTTTATTTCCTAAGCATTCGAAACTTCCGCCATTTTATAGGGATAACACGTTTGCTTACATTTTTATGAGGATTTTTAAGATTGTAGGAATAATACCTTTTAGATTTTATTTCATTTGTGTCTATATTGCTTCTGTAATTTATCGTTTCCTTCTATTTTAACTTACTATGCATGCTCCAAGATGTTTTTAACGACTTAGTATTTAAAAAAATGCTATTTTCTATTTATGGAAACTTAAAATTATTATTTATATATGCAGCTATGTAATTCAGTTCAAAATTGATCTTATTTTTTTAAGAAAAAAATTAAATTCGAATTTATTAACAGAAAAGAAAAGATATTTAATTTTAATAAGCAACTAATATGACTTTTTCTATGCGATACATATATTTAAAAAAGGATATAATAAGTCGAAAAAAAATTATACGAAATCGCAAATCACACATCGGAAATATTTTAATAATAGTAAATACCATAAAATCCGGCGTATAACGCGCCCCAGTGGTGCACACAAGTGGTCCTGGAGTCCGGACACCCTATAAAGCCCTTGAGTTTTTTTTTTCAATTGATAATAATCCAATATGTATATAACGTAAAATTTAATTAAGAACTTATAATTAAAATTTTTTTATTAATTAATGCTAATTATTAATTCAGTAATTTATTTTTTACTGTTTTTTGTTAACAAAATCGACAATATCAGAAGAATCAATTGGTGTTGTCTTGAGGTATGATACGAGTTGGGGGACTTTCGACCATGGACTCCCCCCTGAAAAATGTTTGTGTGCTCTACTGCGCGCATCTATACTTTCAAGCCACAATTTTTAATTTTTAGGTGCATTTGCATACACCGCTTCCCTTTTTTATGATGAAGCCTGGAAGTACGCGTGTAATACTCATGTTTTGAAGTCATTTATTCGAGATATTATTCCGATCTTTAGAAAAAAATAGAATGCTTCTAGAATTCTTTAAGTTCATAAGGAATGTAATTTATCTTAAATAAAAAGCGTAGTTCGATATAGGTAGATGTTTAATTTTTTTTCTATGCTCATCTTTTTTTTTTTTTACCTTTTAAAGCTCTCATTTTTATACCCGAAATATAACGCACATCCGTAAATTTTGATCTTATTTTCTGTGTTATAAGTGCGTATTATACCAAGGCTATCTGAATAATCTTCAAGATAGCCTTGATTATACGCCGGATTTTACTGTAATTATTTAAAGAATTCTTCATTGTCAATGATTTTAAAACGTATCCAAAATAATTGTATATTCTTTTTTTTTCATATTTATAAAGCACGAATTACAATCAAGAAACTTTAAAGTAAAATTCGCAAACATATGTAATTGAGATAGTCAAAAAATTATACAGTGTCCAGGCTTAAAGTATCCAAAAGCTATGTCACGTGCTATGCTGAGTTGAGTCCTATTATTTAAACATTTGTCCACACTCATGTATATTGTCAATATCGCTGAGACGCTAGGAGAAGAGACAATAAATTATAGTTTGAAAAAAACTAAAACACACGCTTTTATACTGAATTGAACTAAAAAGTAAAAAATAATTCTTAATAAAGAATAAAATGATTAACGAGAAAATGAATGTCATAGGGTAAAAGCGTGGGGTGCTTTGAACTACATTTTTACATTAATTCAGCTTTTCGGTATAGAAGTTAGAAATTATAACAATTGATACATTTATAGAACACCCCACGCTTTTACCTCAATAACATTCATTTTCTCGTTAATCGTTTTATTCTTTATTAAGAATTATTTTTTACTTTTTAGTTCGATTCAGTATAAAAGCGTGTTTTTTAGTTTTCTTTTCAAACTATAATTTATTTTTTATTTTTTAGTTCGAACTACAATAAAAGCATGTTTTTTAAGCTATCATTTATTCATTGTTGAATTTATCCTTGAGTTTGATATTTGAAGCTGGAATTACATTGCTGCTGGAATTAGTCATGCTCTTCAATGGCTATTAATTAACGGGTCTGAAGTGTATTTATTCTCTCCGTTACGAAGCCTCGGATGAGTCCCCTATCGTTATATTAGATTCATTCTCTTTTGAACAGGTCAAACAAATAAAAGTGAGTAAAGAAGAAAAAGTTCGAATTAAAAAAATTTATAATGTACCATGTTTTTATAACGGACTAAAAATTATAAAATTCCTCCTTTTCGTTTTTGTTTTCTCTTTTCACATTTTCGTGCATTGTCATCCACTTCTGAGCTATGGACCAAATTTCAAGTCTCTTGCTCCTCGGAAAGTCACACAGTTTAAAATCAATTACAAAATTCCACCCGGACAGACATTAAATAAAGCGAGTTAATAAAAACATGGTAATATTAAGTGTCAATCATTTTTTCACCTTTTAAACGTATTCCTTTCATGTTAATTCGTATCATCACTTCTAAACGTATTGCTTTATAAAAATATAAAAAATATTTAGCAGTTAGAACATTATTATTTTCACATGCACGAGCCTTCTTTTATTTTCATTTTCAGAAAAAATGTTTATATTATGGTAAGAAACTGCTAACACCCACCACCCTCCACTTTCTCATATGCAGAACACTTTGTTTTATTTCTACTAACTGTAAGTGTATTTTATACTTGCATATAATTAGCTTTAAATTCAAAAACACTCTCCTTAGGGTTACACCTTATTCTTTTAGTCGCTAAATCTGGAAATGATACAGGAAATTATTAGTCGCCAAATTTAAAAATGATTTATGCAATAAGTCGCCAAATCTGGAAGTGGTATATGGAACTGTCGCCAAATTTGATTATCCTTATTCCTGACGATCCTGAAAAGACAATGGAACAAAATTATTGTATTGTCATCGGTGCTTGACAAGTGTGCGAAATTTCGAATGAATCCGATCTTTTTAAGTGGGTAAAAATGGAGTTCCAAGATTCCGTTACATGCAAGTGAAACTTATAAAAGCGTGTTAAAAATAATGACAGCCATTGGACGGATCTTTTGTGCTTAGAACAGATTTCAATTTTGCATCTTCTTCAGGATACACATATACAGAGTGTCCGGGCTTTAAGTATCCAAAGTTATGGCTTATTACTACGGAACTATCCATCAAAATTTAATAAACTGTTCATCCATGGATTGGAAAATTCCTCTGACAGTTTTTGGGTCCAGTCCGATCGGCCGCACGTGTGCGCATTATTCGGCAATCGCAGACGATAAACTTTTTGCCATTTTTAGTAAAATTGGTAAACGTTAAAAAAGAAGATGCTTTTCATAGTTATCCAATCAATTTTGATCGCCGAGTAACCATAGTGGCGAACTCGTTGGCGGTGTTGTCAAGCTACAGGCTCAAACCCTAGTGCCACTGAAGACCAGCCGTGTAGAGAGGTTGATGCACTTTAAATCTCTCGAAGTTTAAAGTTCTCCCGTTGGCATGGTATGGGAGTTAGGAGAGTGGATTGCCAGCTCAGGAGTCAACCTTGTCATTTGACCATGGTTAAAATTGCGAAGTCCGTCGCCATTTCTTCAGAATGCGATGTAAATTAAAATGAAATCAGGGTTGAGTTTTCAAACTTACGCATGCGCACCTACTATCGTAGTCACTGTTTAAGTGGTAAGATGATAACACTAAAAATATATATATTATACCTGTTCATTCATTTCCTTAATGGTACTTGCAGTATAGTGGAACTTTAAAAAAAGTTGAATATTTATGTCTTTAACGTTTTACGCAACGTTAGTTTGTACAATATTTTCATGGAAATTTAGGGAATATATAAAACTATGTGTTTCGTATTACTCGGTCTTGAATGTTGGATTATTTAAAAAAATATTTACTACCTCGTAAAAATATTCTTAATAATAAACTTTTAAGTGTTTGTCCCGAAACTCGTTTACAACAGGTTTTATTATTATAAGCAAATTTTTAAAAATTTTCTTTAATTCTTCGTAAAAAATATTCTTAATAATAAACCTTTAATTGTTTCTGTCATAAAATTCTTTTGCAAAAGGTTTTTTTACTGTAAACGAGTTTTCTTCAGTTTTCTTTAATTTGTCTGACAATCTTAAAACGTAATTTTACATGTTCAGACTCATTTAGAACTGTCAAAATACCGTAGAAATTATTTTGTTTCAATGAGCAAATGTCCCATAGTTTTTGGTATAAAAATTTGATCGGAATTTGGCTTTTGGGTACTCTTGGAATGAAATAAAACAAGACTTGAGATACAATATATCAATATACAACAAAAAAAGGCAAGCACCATATAGTTTTATAACAGAAAAATTATGCTGACATAAAAAATTACTGAAATCGGATTGCGAAGATTAGTCATTTTTTCCTCCCGAAAATAGTAAATGTCAAAAAGGTAAATGTCTTATTTTTTTTTGCATGTTAATGGAGACCTTAGAAAAGATTTGACTATTTATTTTAAGTGAACATTGTATACAATTAATTTTACAGTTGATTATCTTTAATTAATTAATTAGCTCTAACGGATTAAATTTCCCAAAGTTGAGCCTTTTGTTTCTGTATATCTCTTAATTTTCACAATGTAGTGTTTCAAAAAAAAATATTACATGAAAAAAAGTGCAGTAAATCGTAAGGCGGGATATAAAGGGTTAAGATAATGATAAGCATCTGTGGTAAATAACTACTTTGATTTTAAAATTTAGTAACAATTCTTCATTTAAGAGTTTAATAATTTTTGATTTTTAAGAAATGTATTGATTGTGAAATAAATTGAAGCTACTATTCAAAAATAATTGTATACTCTTATATAATTATAAGTGTTTTTATGTATTGCATTTTAATTACTAAAAAAAAAACCAGAATTACAATTTAACAATTTCTCGAAAAATTTCAAGGCTTTAAATGGTTTACTTTAATTTGCATCACATGATACGTGCATAAGCAAAATGCCAGGGGTGTAGCTACCGTCGTATCAATGAAACTGGGCCCTCAAGCAACAGGGGCCCCAACATGTGTAACTACAGTTCACTAACAGGGCTCCCATATCTAAAAAAGGGCCCCGATCGAATTTTGATGCAGGGCTCCTCAGAGCTAGCTACGCCAGTGCTAAATGCCTTAGAAGACTAAGTAATAACTATTTTTACTCTTAGCTTTTGTTAATTAATTTTATAATTAATAATATTATTATAGATTTTGCATTGCATTATTAACTAAATTCTTTTAATAAATTAAAATGCTACAGACAAGTCCATTGAAACCAAGGAAAATTATGTTTCTAGCTTTTGTAACAATTACATAATTCCATTAATTATCTCTGTAAATTCGACGAAAACAAGACTAAGATTGTATGCTGCATTCCATTTTGTTTCAGGACGTAGCAATTCAACTGAATTTCCGCCATTTGTTCAAAAATGAAATTTCCTGTCATGAATTGTATAAAGCTATGTTCTCATTACTTTTCCGAAATTATTATTCCACATGTATATTCCAAATATTAACAGACAAATACAGAGTTTTGTGAAGGTAAGTATTTCATTTTTAGTGTACCTATCTGCCATCCATATTGATGATTTTTGTTTGAATCTCTAGAGCTCTCCATAAGAATATTTTTTTAATATATAACATAGAATATATATCTAGAATAATATACATTATTGATATGCTAGATATATTACATTATCTAGAATCAATAAGTGTACTTAGAATAATACATATTATTGATGATGATTGTGTGTGTGAATCTCACAACTACCACTTTTTTCTACGGGAAGACTTATTGAAACCAGGACCAAAAACACAATTCAATTTATTCGCGCCTTCGACCACATAAGGTTACGGTTAATAACCTTCTGAACTTGTGCCCCTTTTCTAATGAATATTTCGATACCACCCCATCCTACTCTAAGAGAAATCAAAGTGTACGTAATACATGGTAAAAACAAGAGTTACATTTTAAGAATATTCTATTACTAATAGAATATAATTACTATTTTTTAATTTAATTTTTTTCTAAAGTCCCGATTTTTTTTACTTGCGAATCTGAAATAGCTATTGCCACAAATATATTTAAATGCGTAATATTATATATTTTAGTCATAGATAGGATGTTGTTGGAATTGAAACGTTACTGGATTTCTTCCTCATTTAAAAGAGTGGAATAAAAGTTTTAGCTACCTGTAATAAAGACAGGCAGAGGTTTTGATGATACGAAGTAATTCATAATAAACTATTGCTTTCAAAATATATATAAATTGACTGCTTCAGATTTTAAAGAATCACACGTTAATTCCTGGTTAACAAACTTAATTATGTTTCTTGGATAATATACGTAATGAAATGCAGTGGATGAAATATTTTTCCTACTGCTCACAATGACAACACGTGTACTATAGAAATTTAAATACACTATATCATTTAGTTTAATGTGCGTCTGAATGTAATGTAATCTTTTTTTTTTTTAATTTTTCATCCACTTCCCGAACTACCGAAATATGTCAATTTTCGTACATGTGATATAGAAATGATTTAAATACGTACAATCAACAAAAGATAAACAATATTAAAGCTTACTTTTGTTAGTGAATAATCAGTGCAATTTTTAGTTTTTTTTAGACTATTCTTGGTTAATCTACCAAGCCTCCATGCCATTTCAAAAACCCCAATTTTCTCTGGGTCTTTTACTGCCCCCCCCCCCTCTGAAAACCTCAAACGCCCACCAGGGAGCGTTATCGCCCACGTTGAGAACTTATGTCTTAAACAATATTAAAAGAGAAAGGTCGCACACACAGTCAGTTTAGATTTTTCCAATGGTTCAAAAAAAGAAAGTTTTAATACATTTTTTGAACTTCAGTTATTTATTTTAATGCCTATCATTATTGAAATATCCATTTTTAAATTTTTTAATATCCTGTCTTCTAATCTTTCTCTTCATATCTACAACTATTAAAATTGTTGCAAAGGACTTTTATGAATTGACGACAAGTAAATAAATATAAACTTTCAATACTTTTTTTTGTGGCCGCGATAATCGAGGGTCATGCTTCGAATTCGTGATTTCTGTCGAGTCATGAATCTCAGACCACTTAGTCCCTTAACTGGTTTGCCCGTACACCGTACGGGCTACCGAAAGCTAGCCACAACCAGTTTGCCCGTACGTTGTGTGGGCACTGATAGTACTTCTTTCTCATCCGGTATTTTCTTAGTGAGGAAGGTGGAAATTTTTCATTGGAAGTAGGAATTTAGATTCTTGGAAAATATATTCAATAAAGAACAGGGACTGATAAAGCAATGAACAATTTGTTGCTTGAGAAGAAATGAAAATGGAAGGATAATCCCCCCCCAAAACCCCGATATTATCTCTGTTCCCATTGTTACGTAAGATTTAGTATTACACCATACTTCAAATTTTGGGAGTATATATGTGTGCACACGACACACGAAATGCTCAACCGTTTGAAAAAGAGGTAACATGATTTTTTTTTTTGTAACTATGAGAGAAATTCTTATGAAACATTCTTCATAGTGTACTTATAAAAAGCAAATATTTAGGGTAGGGGTACTCAACCTTTTTCCACGCCGGGCCGAATACACATGATAGGTATTTCACACGGGCCACATATAATGGGCCCGATAATGGAGGGAAAACACTGCAAGACCAAAGAAACATTGGACAAAGCAAAATTGTGTGTGTGATCAAAATATCAAACCTCCACTTTTACTTTTATTTTAATACTATATTAACTTTTCTATCAAATACACACACAAAAATATTTTTACTTTTTTTTTTACTGAGTTATGGGATAATTTCTATTTTCTTTCATCTATGACCAAGTCTCTTGCTTACATTCTTCTATTAAAAAAAAAATTGATAGCAAAATTGATGTATTTGATTGCTTGATTGATAGAATTTCTCGCTAAAGTTTTAGTAGATTGTTCTCCAATATTTGAATTTCTTAGAGCTATGGGCCATGACCGGGCTACTCAGAAAAGGCCTCCGGACCACATGCGGCCCACAGGTTGAGTATCTTTGATTTAGGGGCTTTTGTGTGTTCCACAAGTATAAAATAAGTGTGAAAACTTTAAAATTGAAATAAAATTCATCCATTTTCTTATTCTGTTACGTATTATGCTTAGTTATATGCAATAAAAAAATTTGCCTTTTCTTAGAACAATTTGGGCAAAAAAAAAATTAAACACTCAAGGGGTTAAACGTCCATATAAAGGAGCTGATGTACGTACATAGGTTTTCACTTCAAAGTAATGTAGAAGTTTCGAGAGAGAATTTCTAATTGAATTGTCGTTCTCGTCAGTTGACAGAGGTTTAAAATTACGAGGTCCATCGCCAGAAGCTCACACTTTGAAGTGTGACATTAATAAACGATCATTTCATTTTTTTAAAAACTTTTAAGGTATCAGACTATAATTGCGACAACTTTTTTTTTAAAAAAATGGAGATTGTGGGATTTTTTTTTTCTTTTTTTGGTTTTAGATTTTTTTAGTACCATTTTAATAAAAATATTCTAAAATTAAGAATAGAAAAAGAAATTATTATCACTAAAATGGGAAAAAATAACATAAACGCAGCCTGTTCTGTACCAAGTGTTTATGAACAGATTTTCAATTTTTCAATTCTGATGTGTTGCTATGTTATTCATTTTTGAAATGACCTTCGGGATAAGAGATATTTTAATTTTTACAAAAACTAGAGCACTTTATCTTTGTTATTATATGAAATTGGTTAAGAAACAGTGATTATATTCACATAAGGGGCTGTAAATTTTGTAATAAAACAGCTATTGATAAATTTGAAGGTTAAAACACTTCTACTATTATACAGAACATGCACAAAAAATTTCAGCTAGTTAATTTCAAAACTTTTTACCAATCGCTGGCCCCATTTGAGCTTTTTCAAAAAAACACATTTCGAGTAAAACGCGTTTTAAAGTATGACATCTTGCTTAAAGTAATGGCATCTGCTTTTACAAAAACACTTGTAGTTTTTGTTCTAGTGAACAGAAAGTAATAAATTTGGTATTTTTATAAAGCTAATAGGATGGCCGATAAAATAAAATCATAAAAAAATTTGTCAATTTTTGGAAAAATTCACAATTTTAGGGTAGTTGGATACCTTAAGGATACATATTATTGCAATAAAATAAATGTTATAATTTAAACTTGAGATTAGTAAACTCATTTTACTGTTATATTTCCTAATTAAATACGACTAGAGTATAGAAGGTTGACTTAAAAATAATTTAAAATGGAGGAAAACGAAAAATAAAAAATTATACATTTAAAGCATATTATTTTTGCTACAATTTAAATAAGAATAAATGCATCAACACAACGATTTTTATTTCAATAACCAAAGTAGCCTAAATTATTAAATTTTAACATTTATTTAATATTATTTTTTGTTTGATTATTGTGTTTCATTTTTTTGTTTTCATAAACACACAAAAAAATCATTGGTATTTTTTACAGTTTTTAGGGGGTCCGGCACATGAATTTTTGAAAAATTATGGATTTTGTCTTTTTTTATATTTTTGAAAAGTTCAAAGATTTCTGATTAAAATGATATATGATATATGGCAATACAATAATTAGAAGTATTTTTATTTGTTTTTTAAAAGGAAGCCACACACTTTCATTGACGCGTGACAGGTGCTCCTCGAGGAGCACCTGTCTTTCATCATGCTTAATTTTTCGATGACCGCGCGATTTGTTTTGTTTACAATCAGTATAACCTTTTTTTTACACATAAATAAAACGTTTTTTCTTTGAAGAAAGGAAAATACAACTCAACACAGTTATTTTTTTTCGTTTGGTTTGTTGTTAAATGAGATTATTCTTGCTTGAACTAGCTAATTGTGAATTCTAATTTGTTTATCCAGATTATTTTTTCTGTTTAATCTTCGTTTTACATTAAATTATTTATTAGTATTTTATTAATGACAAAAATTATGGGGAGATCTAAAAATTATTTAAAAAACTCAAAAATGTCGCCGTTAAAAAAATGAATGCTCAAAATGTTCCAGCTATCACATCACACAGCACAGAAACTGTTATTCAAAGTGCTTCAAAACAAAAACTTATTTCAAACAACAGTTTATATGAAGATATGGAAGGAAGTAATGAAAAAAATGTTTTAATAGAATTGAATTTATTTAATAAAGCTTTATTGAACTTTGCTGTTTGTAAAAACTGTGGCCATTCCATCTCATTGGAGGCTTCTAAAAGAGTTGGAATTGTGTATTACATGGAACTTTGTTGCAGTTTTTGCGCAAAAAAACATGGTTTCCATACGTCAACTAAATTGAAGAATAAAAATAAACTTTCCACTCAAATATCAGATTGGTATTTGCTTTCAGATCTATTGGAAGAGGTCGTTCAGCTGCAGAAACATTCTGTGGACTTATGAACTTGCCATCTCCACCTGAGAAATTCCGTACTTATACAGAATTGTTGTTCGACTCTTCTAAATTTACCTGTGAAAAATCAATGAGAAATTCTGTTGAGGAGGCAGCACGAATAGAAGGTAGCCGTGACATTGCTGTTGCCTTAGATGGTTCATGGCAGAAAAGAGAATACCAGTCCCTCAATGGTATTGTTACAGCTACGAGTGTCGATACTGGAAAAGTTATTGACTTTGAAGTGTTTTCGAAACATTGTCGGTGCAAAACTGCATTTAATTCTGTTCATGAACCATCATGTATTGCCAACTATAGTGGAAGAAGTGGAGGCATGGAAGTGAACGGTGTAACGGCGATATTTGAAAGATCCGAAGCTCATTATGGCATTCGTTACACAAAATATTTGGGCGATGGAGATTCAAGATCAAATTTTCATCAATACTTGCCCTAAATCCTTATGACACTCAAGTGGAAAAATTAGAGTGCGTCGGGCATACCCAAAAGCGTATGGGTACCCGTCTTTTGGATCTCAAAAGGAAAAACAGAGGAAAAAAATTAAGTGATGGAAGAAGCCTAAGTCGACGCAACCGACTCACCGACATTTTAATTTCAAAAATTCAGAGGTATTAGGGTATGGCCATTAGAAACGATATCAATGATTTACACAACATGAAAACTGCTGTTTGGGCTATTTATTTCCATCTTTTGTCTACAAATGAGAGCCCTCAACATGGATTGTGACCCTCGGGTACAAATTCATGGTGCAAGTTTTAGAAAGCAAAAGCTGAATTTAACGAAAAGCATTATGACCATAAAAAACATACCCATGTGCCATCTTCCCTCATGAATAAAATTAAGCCAATTTTTAGAGATTTAGCTGACCCTAGGTTATTAAAAAATGTCTACATGGGAAGACTCAAAACCCCAATGAGTCAGTTAATAATACTATACGGTCAGTCATTCCAAAATCTACATTTGTGGAGTTAAAAACCCTAAAATTAGGGGTAAACATGGCAATTGCACAATTCAATATGGGTCATGTAGCTAAATTAATCCTTTTAAAACATTGTGGTATTGAACCAAGTTTAAATTGTGTATCCTGCTTTAAAAAATTAGATGCACGTAGGATTCGTGTAGCCCAAAGAAAGCATCTTGAGATACAAAAAAAAAAAGGCTAGATTGCTAAAAATAATGAAAAAAAGAAAATTAAAAGAGTCTTTTGTAGAAGCAGAGGGCAAAGAAAATGTTTCTTATGCTTCTGGGAAGTATTAAAAAAGGTAAATCGTCAAAAATTACAAATTTTTACTTTAAAGCCTGTTTTCTCAAAATGCAATATTTTCCCCTTTATGTACCTTTTTCTCAGAAACTAATTAATGTAGGGTCCTCAAATTTTCAGTTAGTATAATTTCAACATGTTTACACATTTACATGGAGGGGATAAGATATATCTAGCAAACTTTTTTAGATAACGTCTTTTTCAACTAAATTTTAGGGGGGGGGGAATTGGACATTTTTTTTAAAAATTCATAATTATTTTAATTTTTAGTAAAAAGACAAAACGCTCCATTAAAGTCTTATTGATAGTACATATAACCTACTGTAAAAATTTCATCTATGAGAAGCAAGTAGTTTCTGAGAAAAAGGTACATAAACTTACGTAATTTAACATGGGCTCCTATTGGAAGTGCCGGACCCCCTTAACGAAAAAAAATGAAGTATTTTAATTTTACCTTTTTCTTTAACATTTATATGTTTTTACTTATGAGATAGATTTTAATTAAGAAATTTAACGTTATTTTTTAAATATCGTACCTGTCTTTCTAAAACAAACGGAAAAATATAAATACGTAAATGTACACATCACACTTCGTTGTTTAATCTTCAAATTCAGGAGTGAATTAATCTTTTTTTTTGTTTTAAATAAATATGTATAAAACTACACATGACAATTTTATAATTTGAATACATTTTAATGATATATTTAATAAATAGTTCATGCAATTGAATTTATTTAAAATATCAGTGTATTTTATATTATTAATGATAAATTTGAAATAAACCCTCAATTTTAAGTAATTTAAAAATTTTTTATCACGTGCGAGTACGGAGAAAATGGGATAAAATGTCTTCAACATAAAATAAAAGGGCTATAGTGACAAAATGAGAAAAGAATAAAAAACATTCCACGTGCCTAACTTATTTTAAGATGATTCAAATATATGCTTTCATTATTATAAAAAAATTTTGATGAATGAATTTTTTTTAGTAAAAAAAAGGGACTTATATATAAAAAAAAAACAATATAATATAACTTTTGCGTACATTTCGAGCAAAGCATTCTAGAGTCAATTTGTTTTATTTTTATGAAATTGTTACTTTGTTCGGGATTTCCCTTCACAAAATAATAATTGATAAAATTAAACATTGAAAAAATAATAGTTGATGATAGTTCGAAATTTCATTTAACCTGCACGATTTTTAATATGTATTATAAAAGAGAAACTTAAAAACTTAAAATGATTGTATTAAAAAATTTAATATTGAAAGAAGAAAAATTCTCTGGTCGTGTAACTACACTTTGCAGAAATAGATGAATCAAAATATATATATGATTAAAAATTACGTATTTAGGAAATAGTTCGATAATATATATATGGATGATACAAAGGTTAATTTTCAGAAAAAATCAGTCATTTTGCTTCATCGTCTGAATAGTAACCATCAAACAAAAGAAACTCCTCGGAATTTAATCCAGATGGTAATCACTGAAAAAAGGTTCTACGATCGTCATTGTAAGAAAATAAGTATTTGCGAAAAAACCATTATATAATTCCAAAGAGTGAGAATATTTATTTTGGTTAAACTAAAGAAAACGGTACAGATGCCAATTGGCGAGAATCATTGTCTTTGAATACTGCATTACCTGTAGTATTTTATTTTTAAAATTGGAAGGGAGTCGTATTCTAATTTTGTGTTTACTATTGGAAATATCGAATTTCATTGATAAGAATGGCTCTATAAAGTTTTAATATACAAAGGGTTTATTCAAATACATGGAATGAATTAAAATATATGTAATTGAAAAATATTCTTTTTATTGATAATTATTCAAATATTTAGAATAATTTGAAAATAGTGTGTGTCAACACATTAATTTCTGTTGAGAATACGTATTAAAGTATTTAGAAAGGACCGATGGAAATATATTGAAATATCATATTTTTGTATTTTAAAAATGTTTATTTTATATTTTTTAAAAAAAGTTATTGCATAGAATATAAAACTTATTTTAATTTTTACAAAAGAATGCTTACATATTATTTTCAGAATATTTTCATATTAAGCTGCGATTTCCTAGAGCACCTTTACCTTTTTTTTATCATATCAGACTAAATATCTACAGTGGGTACAAAAAGTATTTGCACACATACATTTTTGTTCACAATTTATAATAAAATGTATTAAGAAATACAAAATTGGCATTTTAAAAATAAAATAAGCCTATTCATTTAAATTAATTACAAAAAATACAATAATATTAATAAAAAACATTTTTTGCAACAATATTAAAATATCTTATGTCAAAAAAGTATTTGCACACTCAACCCAACTTTAGAAAATCTGCATTTTTTTGCTAATTATATTTGACAGTCATCCCGCAGTAAATAACATATGTAAGACTACTATAAAAGGAGGTATTGTCGAAACTTTATCAGTTGATTGCCGATTTCAAATTGTTATGGCACCTAAGAAATCTGAATTGCCGATTTCGTTGCGAGAAAAAATTGTTTCTCTACGAGAAAATGACCTAAATTAACAAAAAATAGGTAAAAAAGTAAATGTTTGCTTCTCTACTGTTCGGTATGTTATAAAACGTCATAAAGAAAGAGGATCTACATCAAATAACTTGCGCTCTGGATGCCCAAAAAAACTTTCACTGCGAATTAAGCGAAAAATCATAGGAGAAGCATCGAAAAATCCATTTGTTAGTGCAGTTACATTAGCCAATGATGTCGCGTTAACATCTGGAGCTCAAATCTGTGCCCAAATTGTTCGAAATGTCCTGCATGATGCACAAATTTATGGGAGATCTCCAAGGAAAAAACCTCTCATCACTGAACGAAATAGACTGAAGAGACTTGAATTCGCTAAGGAATATATCAATAAGCCAATTGATTTCTGGAAAAATGTCATATTCTCCGACGAGAGTAAGTTCAATATCTTTAAATCCGATGCCGGGAAATTAGTTTGGATAAATCCTTGTACTGCTTTTCATACCCAAAATGTGTTACCTACAGTTAAACATGGAGGAGGTTCTGCTATGATTTGGGGGTGCATGGCTAGCAAAGGAGTTGGTAATTTCTGTTTCATTGATGGGAATATGACAGCTCGAACCTATATTGATGTGTTGCGAGATAACTTACCACAAAGTGCAATAAAATTGGGTATCAGTAATTCGTACTATTTTCAGCAAGACAATGATCCCAAGCACACTGCCAGTATAACACGTATGTGGTTGCTTTATCATGTACCCAGAAAACTTGCCACTCCACCACCATCACCAGACTTAAATCCTTTGGAAAATTTGTGGAATTCTGTGGATTTAAAAATAAGAAAAAGGAAGATTTCAAGCAAATCTGCCCTTAAACAATCCCTTATTGAAGAGTGGTCGAATACTGACCCTATTGTTACAGAAAATTTAATTAAATCAATGCTAGCAAGATTACAAGCAGTAATAGATGCTAAAGGAATGCATACTAAATATTAGTTATTTGAAATTTGCTTAAATATTTTATGTCGTTTGTATTCATGCAGGTGTGCAAATACTTTTTTGACACGAGATATTTTAATTTTGTTACATAAAAGCATCGTTATTTATATTATTGTAATTTTTCTGTTTGTTTTGGATGATTAAACTTATTCTGATTTGGCAATACCAATTTTTTTATTTCTTAATGCTTCTTTTTATGAATTGCAAACAAATATGTATGTGTGCAAATATACTTTTTTTACCCACTGTAATAATAATGAATTTTCAGAGTCACCTTTCGGCTCTCTTTTCTCTTACAATCTATGTTTATTTGTGTAGAGAGCGAGAAAAGAAGGAGACAAACGTCGCGCAAGAAAAAAGAACCCAGAGAGATGAGGAAAAGAAACAAGGTGTTGAAACACTCGCAAAACTTAAAAATAAAAATTAAAAAAAAAAAAAGATCCGGAAACAAATGAAGAGACATGGAAAAGATTAATAGAAAACTTTTACAGAAGTTTTGAAAAATTAGTCTTGTCAGAGCAATTTTTTTAGATTCTATGAAAATGAAAAGGAATTAATCCAACTGGTATAAACAAGCAACAATTTTTTTTAAAATTTTTGTTGTAAAATATTTTAGTAGGATTTATAATATTAAATTTTAAAATTTTTCGAATTTCTTACAAGCAATACGTATTGAATAACTTTTTTTATGAAATTTTTCAAAAGTGCTTTTTAAACCACACAAAAAAAGTCGATGGAATTGTGAGTTTTAAACGTTAGGGTTAACTTTTATATACCTACGCACGTAGGTATATAAACGTAGGGTTACTACGCACCTGCTCTTAAAAAAATGGTTGATATTATTTTTTAAGTGATTAATTACAGACATTTGATAACTTGTAATATAATCCTGATAAAAGCAATCAAGACATTATTTTGTGGTACATCTCTATCAAGCTATTTTTATTATTTTGTATTGTATCTATTACTTTCAAGTTCGGTAACTTTGTTACAAAGTTCACAAAGAATCTTTTTTTAATTATCATAACAAATTTTAATATTTTTCATGCTTGTTTAATTATTTTTATGAATTTATTGTAATATTAATTAGGAATCCGGTATTTCGGCTTCTTGAGATATTTAATCTCTCTCTTTCTGTAAAAATATTCTAACTCTTAAAATTATAACTTTACACTTATAAAAAGTAGAAAAAATACCTCTAGCAATATCAGACGTGAAACTCTATTATTGCAATACATCTTTAAATAACATTAAGTTTTTTGGAATTTCTTTTTCTCTGTTTATTGCTATATAAACAGATCATCCATAGATATCTTAAAAACGTGCTACTAATATTTGATTATTTTGAAAATCTAGATTTTCTTTTAATTTACAGTGAGAGTTTGAAAAAAAAAAGATCGAATCCATGAATGTTTGCTTTAATCTTTTGATATTTCAGCTGTAGATTTTAATAAGCTGAATTTTAAACGTTAATATTATGCCCATTTTTTTATTATTTTTGTTTACATTTTAATTCAAAAACAGGAGAAGACCAACTAAAAATAAATTACTGCGAAACTTCAATTGAAAAAACAACAACTTATAAACAGGTAAATCAGAAAGAAAAATCTCTGATATATATTGCAAAAATAAATATATACAATAAATGGTAACTTTGTGACGGATCTATACGCGTCCTTACACTAATCCTCGTGGGAATTCTTTGGGGCTATCAAAAATCATCAATCTTCTCCTAAGAAGAAGGCGTGATATGCAAATTAAGTTTATTATATATAGTTCAGGTTCGCTTACTAGGGGGTTAGAAAGCGAAGAGAAGGATAGACAGTAGAAAGTTAGAAGGTTAGTTAACTAAAGGTGACAAGAGAGATACAAGGTGAAGAATACCGCAAAAGGTTAGAAAGGCCTTGTGAGAAATTAAAGACACATAGGAAGTTGATATTGATCAATTAAACCTTAATTGATTAAAAGACTGCCTACAGTTCAGGTATTGTCACCTTCATATTACGTTTGATATTTAAAGTATTAAAGAGGTTAAGCGGCCAATAGTTACATATCTACCGTGTAAAGTAATATTGAGGTAGAAGAACTATTATTATAAAGGGGTTTATTAGATGTATTCTCCCAAAACGCGACTCTTGTCCCCTCCGTCTGTTGTCTGATTGGAACATCTTATTTATTGTGCTGCATTGAATTGTGTTTGAGTCGATTAAATAAAATAATTGGAACTTATCATGTTGAATCATCTTTTACTTCCTTCCACACCTTTAGCTGGGTCACAGGGTAGACGGGAAGGGTGGTTATTATAGCTTCATATCCAAAGACTAATATTTAAAAATCTTTTGTAATGTCTTAAACTTAATTATTGTTAAATTGATATAAATTTTAAAGCTCGTGTTTTATTGTTATCGCATTGTAATGTTAATTGTTCTACATTAATTTTTCTGTTTGTGTGCTGTGAGAAAAAAGAAAATGTATTGATTTTGTTTGCCAATTTATTCATCTGACTCATTAACTGACAGTCGTTCTTTATGGACACTGATTCGAATAGAAGCAAAATTTTAAAATCTCAATAATTTTTTTTAAAATTACTTTTCGATGAAAAAATATTTTGATACTAAGAAGAAAAATGTTTCACAATAACAATAAAAAAGAATAAAATACACATGATAATAAAAAGTAAATGCATCAAAGAAATGTGAATTGTTTATTCCTCTTAATATGAAAACAAATATCGCTATACAGTAAATAAGCTATAATAGCTCTTAGAGCGACTAAAATATATATTCGTTGCAAAGACTATATAAAAAAGAAACATATTCAAATCCCTTTACAGTTTTATTTTAATTCGAAATTGGATATTTTTCAGAATAAACTATGGACTTGGTGTAAATTTAACTTATCGGTGCAAATTTTTCTCTACATCTTTAATTTAGTACTATTGGAAGGAAAAACAAAATTATCAATATCATATATTGATAATTCGATAATTTAAACATACATTTCGATCAATGGAAACGACAAAAATGCATATTTCAAAATCGATGGGTCCTTCTGAGAATGATAGGAATATTTGCCATTGTTCCAAACTAATCTTATTCGAAACATGGAAAATCTTTATTTTGAAAATTCTGATCAAGTGTTAATATTAAAAATAATATCTAATATTATAAAAAGATTATATATTATTCATTAATAATATCTAATATTAAAAAGAGATTACATATTTTTCATTAATAAAATCTAATATTAAAAATTAATTAAACATGTCATTTTGTTTATTCTCACATTTTAAAGTACACTTTCATGCAAATGGCAACATAGAAATTCGGAACATTCAAAATCGTTTGCATTTAAATTAATTCGGAATTGTGACCTTTTACAGAGTACACAAAATATTTCCAGAACACTGAATGTTTTCAATAATTTTAAATTAATAACATTTAAATTAAAATTAAGTTCTAAATTATTATTTGTAGCGAAAATTTTAGTTTTGCACCACTACGATCAATTTATTACAGTATTAAAGGATAACGAAGCCAAACGTGGCACTCCGCAGAACAATGCGAGCGCATACGCAAGACGGTCGGTCGAGAACCACTCTTGAATCCCGAAATAGCAGCCCTATCCACCACATCCCAAATTTATCCCTACCCCGCTATTTTCCAGTAGACAGCTGCTGCAATCTGTACAGAAAGGGATACGTAATTATCGCGAAAAAAAAACAACAAAACACAATCAACAAACGGCGGCGGAAAAAAAAATAAATACTACATCCAAATTGTTCCAGGTGCGGTTAATTTTGGAACGCGCAGGTTTATCGACGAGGAAGATTGAAGCGAAATAGCTTGGTCTAGGGCCAGTAGAGACGACAAATTACACGCTCGAGTGTTGTGTGGTGGAACCTGAGAAGTGCAGCAGCACTCGAACCAGCGATCTTTCACCTTTATCTGCCATCCAACAAGGAAAAATACATTGATTTTGCCACATGTCAAATGTACACTCTATTGCTTATTGACATTTGCTTCAAAACAATTGAAAAAAGAATACCCCAACTCTTTTTTTTTTTTTTTTTTTTTACATTGTAGATACGTTCCATAGAAATCCGTTAAAAAAAATCATGCAAAAAAATACACGCAAAATATGGTAAATTTGGGAATATGTTCCACATCTTAAAAAAATTGTGTAAGTTGAAATATCTCTAAATATTTCCCCCAAAAAACCGTGCAAAAAAGTAAAAACAAAATCCCAATCAGATGTTTATAAGATGTTATACATTTTTTTACAAAAAAAATATATTAAAATTTGTGTACAGTGAAAATTTAGTCAATAAGTACATACAACATATAAAAACTCAGAATGAAACTCCAGACTTAGGAATGAAACTGCTAACATCTATTCATCGCTACTTGATAGCAAGCGTTCACGTTTATTACGAATTGGATCAAAAATGCTATCATATCAGTAGATGCATCGGTCGGTTTGGATTTAAATGAAGAATTTCGTTCGTTATTAACGGAAGCTGTCGGTGTTTTTGTTGTTACAAAATCGGTTATTAGCGGCTGTTTTTTTGGGGGTGGGGTCCTCAAGTTGCTTATATAATTCTTAATATCCTGCTACACAAAACTTACAATTACGTATAAATTTTAATGCACGCTCTATGTCGGGATCATGAGTAAGAAAATTATATATGTTCCATACTTGTAGCAAATTAAAAGTTTTAAATTTGCTTAAGTCTTAAATAAGTTTTAGAATTAACTTAAGCAAAAAAAAATCGATATTACTCTAAATTTTAAAACGATGTCTTCAATTAATGTCACATGATACGGACCAAAAAGCTTAAAGCAAATAATTTAGTTTTTAACAGCAAACCAGCTGTTAAAAACTAAACTTTACATTCGACTTCGTCAGTATCTATTTCTTTATTATCATATAAACTGTTATAAATTCGATCAAATCATCCTCATCCTGAGGGCACGAATCCTCCAATTTTTTGAAAATTCGTGTAAAAAAATGGTTAAATCCGTGCACCTGTACCGTGTTATTTCAAAATCGTGTAAAAAAGTGTTGGGTGTAATTTAATCCTTTAGATCTAAAAAAAATAATCCAAATTTTTGAAAAAAGTACTTACTGTGAAAAATAGTAGCCAATGTTTTACTCCACGGATACCTTTTATTCTTATATAATCACTAAAAAGATCACCAGATGTACGATAATACACGAAAATGTACACAAATTAAACACATTTTAAGTTCATCCACAGCGACGATTATGCATTACAATTCTTTTTTTCTCCGACTGAACAAACATATTTTAAATAATTACAATAGATGCCAAATTAAGCAACATAAATTGAACGACAGACGATTATATATCAGGAAATAAATTAAGTAATCAGCGATAAATTACAACTACATGAATTGACTGAATATAAAGCAGACGATAATAATACGGAAGATAATTTTCAACCTAAACAAAATCTATAATTACTGTATAATTTAAATAGTCAATTAATAATAGTTCAAAAAAAATAAAAGAAATTTAAATAGAACTAAATATTTTACATATCGAAAGTTACATAAAAGTTTCCACGCTAAAGATATTGCAACACAGGTACTCTGGACATATATAATATTCAATTCAAATTTTAAAAAATGAAAAATTATTGCACATTTACTGAAATGGACTAATATTAATACGTTCATTAATTTTTTCACGAAATTTAATTAATCATGCAAAGAATTTTCAAGGTACAGTGAATCACAAAGCAAAGTGGTAATATAATTTTTTTTGTCCTGAAAGAATTCAAGGAGGATGTGCGCTGAGAATAGAGTAGAAAAAAAAAATGGTGATCTAATAATAGTTTTAAAAATCTCTTTATAATCTGATCCTATTTTCTGGAAATCCTTTAAAAGCTTTTTAATACTTAAAATAAGATACGATGAGTGCAGTTAAAAATACTTTCAATAGCTTATAGAACATATACTTTTCCATTTATTTTTAAGTTTTATTTTTTAATACTTTTAATAGCTTTCTCTTAAGAAAACAAGACTTTTCACATGCGAGACGGTAGGTTGAAAATAATAATTATATATTTAATTAGTTAAATTTTTTTAAGTAATTCCTCTACTGAAAAATTCTCCAAATATTTTCACTCTAATTATTCCTTTGCACTATTGTTAAATAAGTTTTAGAATTAACTTAAGCAAAAAAATCGATATTACTCTAAATTTTAAAACAATGTATTCAATTAATGTTACATGATACGGACCAAAACTATAAAAATATTTCAAAAAATACCCCCAAAGCTGATATTAACCTTAGGGCACTATTCGCCATTTTGTACAATTAATCTATTTGATCTCTTTTTCATTTGCTAATATTTTACTATACTAATCATTTAAATTAAAACTACGTCACTTTTTGGGAGGGAGGTGGTGGGAATATATTCCATACTTTTTATTCTCTATACAGGGACATCTCAACGCCGCTAGGTCCAAGGCCTCGGCCATAATGGGGGCCTGATCTCGTTCTCGACTCAGCCTTAATAATTCGAATAATTTCAACGGTCAGATGTTTTTTTTCCGGAGGAGGAGGTGGGAAGCCTCTGACCACACCCAAAAAGTTCGCCCTAAAAATTTGGGTGGAAGCGAGCCAAATTGTACCGTCACCTGCATGGTGCTCAAATCTACGTCTAACGACAGGCGTGCAATTAGCCCTTTGCCACGATGAATTTCGTGGACCTTGTTCTGATGAAACTGTCGATCAAGTGGCATAAGTAACAACAACAACAACAAATCTGTCTTATACAAGTAGTTTCATGCGAAACTGAAAAAGAAAACTACTAGTGAACATCAAAATAAGAAATCGAGAAGCAATATACATGTAATGGTAATAATTATATGGTTGACGTAAATCAGAAAATATCGATATAAGTGTTGGTTACAGTAACAAAATGACTGAAGATACATCGAATAGAAATAAACTGATATTATTTTCCGGTTTAGTTCCAGTTTTCGTTCCAATCAAAGTAACGATTTTTTCCAATTTTCGGTTCAATTCCGGTTCGAAGCATTGATTATAACACGATATTGAGTATCAATGTACTATTTGTGACACTATACATAACATTTATAATTTTTATATTTCTACACTACTGAAGCTATTCCATTTCTTCTTCTTCGATAAAAAAAAGGCTTAGTCAAACTATATATTATATAAATATTACTAAAATTCTTTGCTTGTCTGTTAACAAAAATGTACATTGCTTTGGGATATAGTTTAAGGATAATAACTCTTTCTAAATAGAGCAATGAGAGGAAAATTAAAAAAAATAAGAAAACCCATTCATATGTTAATTATTTCTTGTAATGGCCTAAATTCATATGATGTCATAGTCTCATGATAACTACCAACATGCGTTTCCAGCCAATCTGTACATGAATTCGTGTGACGTAATGGACTTAATTCATGACGGTCACATGATAATATAAACACGTGTTCTACATTGAATTCAAAACGGACAATAAACTAGCTCGTACTTTTTATTCTATTTGTAAAACTTAAGCAAAAGTTTCAAATTGCATAATTGGGTAAAAATGCTCAAGAGTTATAAAAAGAAATTTCTGCAAAAAAAGATTTTAAAATTAAAGAAAAAAAGTCTTGCTTTATACATGTACTTTTAAATAAAGTGACAAATATTAATTTTTTTAAAAAAAGTTTCTGTAAAAAGCGTAATTTGGCAACAACAAAGTGCATGAACTGATTTGCTGAAAATAGATAATTGCATTTATGGTGACTATGACGCCACATGTGTTTTTGAACACGATTGGCTAAAAACACGTGGTTTAAAATTATCATGTGATTATGACGTCCCATAAATTTAGTCCATAGTCGTATGATAATTGCAATCACGTGTCTCCAGCCATTTAGTTCGTGGCTTCACTGCTGCCAACATGTGCTTTTTGCAGAAATTTTCTTTTAAAAATACAAATTTATCTATAATAATAACGCACATGGGTAAAACGCACTTAACTTTAAAATACACGTATAATATAAGAATTTTTTCTTAAATTTTGAGCAAATTTTTGAAGATTTAAAATACTTGAGTATCTGTCTCCAATGATTAAATTTGAAATTTTATTTTAAATTTTACACTCAGAGCAACAAACAAAAGTCTATTGTAAGTTGTGAATTCAATGAATAACACGTGATTGCATTTAACACGTGACTGTAATGAATCTAACCAATTAAAATATAATGCAATGTTACAAGTCTTCTCGTCCTTTGAAAGTCAATTTACTCAAAATAAATGTATTAAAATAGAGAGTTAGTTTTGCACATGCGGTTTCTTTTAGTTGCACATTTAGTAGTGGAACACTGATACTTTAAAAAAATAATAATAAAATTAGTTCAAGTTTTGTAAGACAATGCAAAAAAAATTTTTTTTTCTGTTTCTGTATGGACATCAAATTACATGAACAAAGAAATTTTTTTAAAGAAAAAAAAAAAGAGGAAGGGGATCTCTCTCTCTCCCAAAAGCAGCTTAGTACACACAAACACTGAAGAGCCGCTTTTAAGAAGCGGCAGAATCAAAAGATTAAAAAACACTGATCCCGCAAAAGTTTAAGGAACAATGCTTTATGTAGAGAGTTTAATTGTAGCGGCATAGGCTTATTTTATTACACAGCACACATAAGAGGGAAATTATTTTAATTTATACGTCCTTTTTTTAAGTACTCAAAGAATATAACACTGAAGCATGAGGTTTAAATTGAGCCTCAGTACTGCTCAGTTTAATCAATAAAACACTTAGAAGCTGATTGTATTAAGAAATAAACGATCGATTCTGTCGGAAGAAAAAAATAATAAATTATAGTTTTAAAAAACTAAAAAACACCCTTTTATAGTTAATCGAAGTTGTAACTTAATCTTTTAGTCGCCAAATCTGGAATTAGTCGCCAAATTTGGAAATGGGACCGGAAATTAGCCGCCAGATGCGGGATGAGATCTGAAAAGGGGAAATCGTTAATCCTGATCAGGACAATGGAACAAATTATTAAATTATTGTATTGTCATCGGTCCTGAACAAATGTGAGCAAAATTTCGAAATTAATCTGTTTAAAGAGGGTAAAAATGGAGTTCAAAGATTCCGTTACGTACAAGAGTGAAGCTTATAAAAGAGTGTTAAAAAATATAAAGGATATAACCCAGGAGTCGGCAACCTTGAAGCTGTGACGTGCTAGACCAATCTACCAATATGATTCAGGGTGCCACACAGTAAGAAATATTTGAAACAATTCGATTCCCTCAATGATGCATGTAGAGTGAAGGAATAGATGTCAAAAATAGAGATTTAGAGTTTTATAATACATTAATTTTGTATCATTTAAAGATATTTAACACAAAAATAAACAATACAAAATAAAACTGTTCCTTTATAATAAGTAAAGTATTAAAATTGTGTGTGTGTGTACTTGTATTACGTATTTTTTAAGCATGTTTATGAAAATGAGAAATAACACATAAAATATAAGTATTTTCCTTCAATATAATTAAAGAAAAAAATCTTTGTCGAACCTTGTCCCTGCATCGTTCTTCTTCATATCGTAATATCTGGGGTATAGTTTGTGACCTTCAATTTATAATGATTTTAAATATTCAGTTGTGTTAAGCAAATTCTTTGTGGATTCAGAATTTTTTTTATATGAGAAAAGATTAGTACACTGATGCATAGAACCAGAAAGCAGAGTATATACAGTTTTCTTCAATTTATTAAATCTCTCCATCAATGACATCTAATAATTTAAAATAACTGCCAATTTACCGTTGATCGAGAATTATCTTTCAGATTTTTTTTGTAATTCCGTAAATGTTGTGTGCTTTTCGTTATTTTGTGTAATATATATATAATCTCCACTTCACAAAATATCTTCAATTTCTTCTCGCTGAATAATTGGCAAATTTATAGAGTAGTGTAAAGGGCCACTGAGAAATGAACTGTAGGCCAAATGTGGTACGCGTGCCATAGGTTATCGATGCCTGATGTAACCTTTTTATTACAAGCTTTTATTTAACTTACACTGTATGTATGTATGTATGTAATTTGTTCGGGTGGAATCTTGCAACTCAATTTTGAAGCTGATATCTTCACCACATTGAGCTGAAATTTTGTATACACGTTTAGTTTGGATGACAATGCATGTTTTGACCATTTATATTCCGATATTGCAATTAATTAAAAAGATATTAATTAAAAACGTTAAACTAGTTTTGGGCGCCAACTTCGATATATCTGCATTGTTGTAATTATGTTATTATTACAACAATGACAAAAGTTGGCGTCGAAAATCGGTTTTCAGCCAAACTGGAATTTCATAACGTTGCGCTATTGACTGTATTAATTAACTTTGTCTAAAAAATAATTACATTTCTACAACGTAAAAATAATCTAATTTCTACAATGTATGCAATTTTTTTTACAAATTTCTATCTATTTACTTGGATTTAAATCCAAAACAAAAAAGTAAAGCTGTTTTTCAAGTAGATTGGTACATTAAATACCTTTCTCAACGCTGCCAAGTTAAACTGAGATGGAGTATTGTGGAAATTCTTTAAAAAATTTATCTAACTTTAATCTATGAAACTCAGACAAAAAATAATTACAGAATAGGAAAGATCATTTTTTATATATCTTACCCATCAAAAAGGAATCCACTAGGAAAACAATAAGAGAAAAATATTATCCAGAAATGCAATGTATTTTCAATTAAAAAAATAATTTTATATTAAAGTGAATGAATTTTTTTTAAATGAATTTTCTAATTTTAAGCCTGCAAGTAATTTAAATATACCTCATTTTATCACCAGTAATCTAAACACACACTACGACATGTGTCCTTAAATTTAATTACAGATAGAATCTGTTAATTTTATTTGAGATTTTTTTTTGTTTGAAAAATTACGGCAATTTTGTTTTTTAGATGAGTTAGGCACATTGTAAAACTAGTTCAAGGTTATTGATATCCATAAAATGTGCCAAAAGAAAATAATTTGCAAAATGACTTGAAATGTTTTTAAAATAAGGAGAGAAAAAAATCGAATCTTCGAAGAAAAATTTCGTTAAATTTGGAGTTACTTTACGAAGAAAAGAGTAATATGTGCTTGGTTCCAGGAAAAAGTTCTTAAAATAGAGAAATTCCCAAAATAGAGGTTCGTTTTACATGGAGGTCTGACTGTATAAAAATAATGCGATGGTTAATTATTTTTTAAAAATCAAGTTTCTAAAGATGACCTGAGCAATTAAAAAAATAGATTCTTACGTAGAAGATATCCAATGTCCAACAAAAAATTATCATTAGTTGATAAAACTTGCTTTTTTGATTACAACATGCTTTTTGAATTTTAAGCATTTTATTGATTAATACAAATTTGTAAATGCCTTTTGAAGTTTTTTAATAAATAACTAGATTTTTCTTCGAAGATGTTAGAGAAATATATCCCTTACCTTCAAAATATTTCAAATAAATAATATATTCTTTAAGATTTTTCAAAAAATAGTCAAAATTTTAATTAAACATTGAATAACTTCGTCATTTATGAAGATAATCTCACGAAACCTTTTTTTCGTATATAGAATAATATTACCCAAGATCTGCACGAAGATTGAAAATATTGCTTAAAAATTACGGATTTAAAAAGATTGTGTTTTTCGTCTAATACCCTTTTTGCGAGAACTGATTCAGCTAAACCAGGGATGGCGAACCAACGTTGAATGAGTTGAACAGGCTGAGAAGCCTGTCAAGCGATAACTAAAAAGTAAAAAATAAATTAAAAGTAAAAAAACTTTTTTAAAAACAAGCTTTTATTTAAAAGCGCTAAAAAGAATAAAATAAACTTTTCCTTTAAAACTTTTTTTACTATCAACTTATAACGTCATTACACAATTTATATGATATAAAAGCTTGTCGCGAGATTTACCTGTGTAGATAAACAAGTAAAACAAATAACTTGACCTGACTGATTTTAATTTTTAAAAATTCAAACTAAGTAAATACGAGTACTTAAATATTGCGACAAGCTTTTATATCATATAAATTGTGTAATGACGTTATAAGTTGATAGTAAAAAAAGTTTTAAAGGAAAAGTTTATTTTATTCTTTTTAGCGCTTTTAAATAAAAGCTTGTTTTTAAAAAAAGTTTTTTTACTTTTAATTTATTTAAAATTACTTCATGAATTTAAGAGATGCGTGTTTAAGAAAATAGCCAATCATTATTATTATTGTACATGACCGCCCATCCGGTATAGTGGTTAGTGACGCTGACTGCGATGCCATAGGGCCTGGGTTTGAATTCCAGAGAAGGTATGGATATTTGTATTGTAATCCTTCATGACTTTAAATTCCTTCTTCCTTTGTGATGCGTGCTTCATGCTTACTTCAGTATAAGCCCCTCTGTGTGATACTTTATAGTTCACGGGGATTTATAAATGTTCTAAAAAAATTGTTGTCCATGCGTTTGCAAATGAAGCTAGAAAAACATGGTTCGGTGCACGTACATAAGCTAATCTAATGTGCATGTTAGAATCCCCCTCCCATGTTTATAGAAGTTATTAGTCCCCGGAAGATCGCCAATGAGTCAAAAAGACTTAGTTGTAAACTTGGCGATTCCCAGGTGGAAACAATCCATGGGAGACCAGGTCTGAAAGGCAACAGATTTCTACCCTCAGAAGACATCATGTAGAATGTGATGAACCAGCTGCGTGCTATTTCAAAAGAGGTGTTGCAGGCATGTTTCTGATAGTGGCAGAATTGATGGGCGGCGGGTATGAAAATCAACAAAAGAATACACAGGGTTATCAGAAATGAATGACCCAGTTACAAAATTTAATAGTTCCCAGATGAATAAACAGAAAATGATAATTAAGATGTCATGGTAGAAATAAAATATGACATTTTTTTCATACGTAATGTTTTTTGACGTAAAGTAAATACGAGTTGATTTTTTAAAAAAATGACCGTTTTGCATAGCTTCATCTCTATCAAGGCAGTAATTTAGACGTTGCTAATCGTCACTATAGTTCAATGCTTGCACGGTTTTCAATTTGAACGGCTTAAAATGCAACTTTTTTTTTATCAACACAGTCTATATGGTAGACTGAGGCAACACAAGCTCACGACTAACTCGAACCGTCGATTTCTTTGAACTGCGTATAAAAGTCTCTCGTACTCTTTCAACATTCTCTGGCGTACAACCAGGTTACCCTGTGGACTTTTGCCTTAACACATGCATTCAATTTCCTTTAACTGTTTATGCCATCTTATACTCTAAAATGTCGGTACATTTCTATGGTACGTTCTCCGAAACTCACACTGAACTGTGATTACTAACAAACGTTTTGCAAACGAGGGTACACAAAACGCCTTCTCCCGCTGCGACGTCCTTTCCACTTCTGTTCACATTTTCAAAAACATCTTGATTACAACATTTATGTCCCCTATTAGACAAAAACAATATTCGAAACTCAAAATTTCATATTGTATTTTTACAATGACATATTAATAATTATTTTCTGTTTATTCATCTGGGAATTATTAAATTTTGTATTCGGGTCATTCATTCCTGATAACCCAGTATTTTGAAGATGATTTTTTTAGTGTAGAATTGTTGAATCCGAATAAGAGTATCTTTTATGAATAATGGTCAGATATTTTTAACACACCTTGTATTTGCAGTTAAGTCCTTTTTTTAAATTTAAGCATAGTTTTTAGATTTACTATTATTTGCATTACATACACACACAGAGAGATGAATGTGTGTGTATTAATTCGCCATAAAGATTTTTTTTCTTTAATTTAAAAATTAGGTCATTTTGCTTTGAGACAAGAAGAATTCGACTCATAAAGAATGATGCAGGCAAGTACTATTTAAGGCTCATTCACACTAAAGCAGTAAGTAGTGAGCGCTGAAGATGTAACTCATCAGAAGCCCTTGCATTTTTAAAGCTCACTACTTACTGCCTTGGTGTGAATAAGCCTTTAGCCTCAGAAGCATCAAGCAATGTCACAAGACAATCTGAAATACAAAATGAAAATTCTAATTTCGACTTCGTCTTCATCAATGACTCGCAAAAAAGAAACAGTTTATATATATAACATTGGTACTTCCTTATGCAACTCCATATCAAGGTTCAGGGACGTCTTAAGGCATGGGCCAACAGGGCCCAGAGCCTCGGCCACAAGGGGGGGGGGAGGCTCGTTTCGTTCTCGACTCACCCTTAATAAGATCGTGAATCGAATAATTTCGATGGTCAATGTTATTTGCGGTTGTATTCTCCGAAAAACTAGGAATTTCGGACTGTATGTTAACTGGCTACATGTGATGACCATCGTCCTTTTATAAGCGTAGCCCTATCACCACTCATTCAGTCAAAAGGAGGCAGTCGGTCGAGCCGATTTGTGTGATTGTAAGTCATATACATTTATTTGTTTCGGGTTTGTACCAGTGTTTGATAACGTATGCTGTGTACTGTCTACTTTTATGGGTCATAGGTGGAGACTTCATTTGCGTAGGGACCCAGTGCCTATTTTTGCGCAGGGTCCCAGGGCCTACATTTCCGTAGGGTTCCAGGGCCTATATTTGTGTAGGGTTTCAGGGTCTATATTTGTATAGGGTTCCAGGGTCAATAATAGCGTAGCGTCCCAGGGCCTATATTTGCGTAGCGTCCCAGGGCCTGTATTTGCGTAGCGTCCCAGGGTCTACTTTTGTGTTGGGGCTCAGGACCTCAAGAAGTCTTAAAGCGTCCCTGTCAAGGATCCATATCCGATAGGCACCAAATCATGAGTTACGATGAATTTTAAATTCCTGGATAATTCAATCTCTGTACTGTAAATAGTTGTGGCTTATCGAGACTCAAAAGTGGACCTCGTTAGGTAAGAATTCTAAGGCAATATCATAATCACAAATAAATATACCACCCAATTAAACACCATAACAGTTGTCGTTGGTTTGCCTCGTAATACAGACGTTGAAAGCTGTCTTAATAAATCAATGAAAAAAAAATATTTCCCGAAAAGCCTCTATATTTTCATTGAATAGTCACAAATATACTTTTTAAGAAAGATCAAATTTTTACAATATTTATAGATTTTTGTATTTATTGCATTAACTATATCAGAAAATCCGGCGTAGGCAAGGTCCGGCTACGTCTGCAATTTTTAGTTTTTAGGTATAGTCACTTTATAATGCACACCCCATTTATTTTATAAAGAAACCTGAAATGTAAGTTCGCAATGTCCTTATGTTTTGAAGTCATTTATTTGAGATATTATTCCAAGCTTTAGAAAAAAATAGTATACTTCTAGAACTACAACCCTTTAAATTCATAAGAAATGCCATTTCTTTTAAAGAAACAGTATTCCGATATTTGTAGAGGTTTAATTTTTATTCTATGCTCATCTTTTATATTTGAATTTTATATTTAAAGTTCTCATTTTTATACCCGGCATATAACACCCCCCCGTAAATTACGATCCTATTTTTTGTGTTAAGGCTTTCTTCGGATAATGTTAAAGAATAAGGACCAAATTCGAAATATTTTTTCAGATATAAAAGTACTCAAACATTAATATTATATTCTGGCTTCATTATCTTGTAGAGTATATTTCATTTTATCGTACTACCGATTTTTATCCGGGTTGACACATTTTTTCTTTTATAAAATGTGTTTCGCATTTTTTCCCCCTATACCGTAATGCTAAATGAGCTATCCATTTACATGTTAAAAGGAACTAATTATTTATGAAATATTTTGAAATTTTAAAAGCACTGTATTATAAACAAATGTATGAGTTACAATGTCACAAAGTCTTATAAGAATTGAAGCATTTTTTCTGTCCGAAAATATGCTTCGCGTTAAGTTCACGCTCTCGTACATGTGGTGAAAACTGCCTTAAAAGTGCGCCCTATACACCGGATTTTACGGCAATCTCTAAAAGACCATTTAGGTTGGATCCTATTTTAGTAGGTACCTTTATTAATCGCAAAATAGAGATGTTTTTGTCTTATTGAACAGAATTCTGATACACGGGAAACAGAATTCGGCTTCGTTTTTTTCCTCCTTCGCCAAACAAGGATTTTATAACAATTGACAATAAAAATCAATTTATATCCTCTTTTTTCCCTTTTATATGTTAAGTTTAGTATTTAATAACTAAAATGTATTTAAAAAAAACTTTCTGATCTGTTTTAGTCTCCTTTTTAAGACCACTGGTGTAGTTAGTCCTGTGTGGGACCTATCTTTTGGGGCCCCTTAACATTTTACAAGCATATTTTGGAACCCCTGAAATTTTAGGGCCTCGTATCATTGATACGGCAGTAGCTACGCCCCTGTTTAAGTCATTAAGTTTTTATTTAATTAAAAGTTCTGAATAATCTAGTTATAAATAATTTACATCGTTAAAGAAAAAATGTACTTTTATTGACTTAAAATGCTTATGAAAATATAATATCTAATTTAGTGACCTGATTAATACATTAATTTTGCCTTACTATACGTTTTTTTAGAAATTACTGCATCATTTAAAAAAATTTTTTTTTTGTTGTGTTCAATACAGTCCGAGAAATTATTATTTAAAAGCTACTCTTTCAATAATTTAAAAATACTTACCTTAAAATATTTTTCAGCATATTTTTTGATACACAAAAAGGAAAAATACCCTTTAAAACTTTTTGTACGCTAAAAATTCTCTTTAAAAATATTTGCTTCTAAATATGGAAAATATTTTATTCTCGAATACTAACTATCATATTTTACCGCATATAAAGAACATATGCTCGAAATATGGTGCAGTTATCTTAAATAGGTTTTGAAATATGTCCGCTTTAAAATAGAAGAAACTGAAAGAACATAAACTGAGAAAAGTGAGCTTGAACAGTTTTTAAGTTTTAAAAATTGCATTCACAAATATTCTACAAGAGCTTAAAAGTCTCCTTGTGTACGAATGGAGCCCTTTCTCGGCCTAAATCTTCGATCAAGATTTATTTTAGCTCAATTTGTATCAACTTCTAATTCAATTTTTCCGGTACAAATACAACTTATCGAATGTATATGTTCTAGAACTGATGACCATAATTTGACAGTTACCAAAAGCATGTATTCGGTTGCACATTTGAAACATCGTTTCGAACCAAATAGCATATGAAACAGAATATAATTTCTAGTTTTTCGAAATAGAGCAATTATTTTTTGTGTGTTTTAATATTCTTATAAAATCAAAATTTCCAAAAAAATGTCAATAAAAATTCATCAAAATATCTTAAGCTATATGAAACCTCATTCGTTCTGGACACTGACGCAGCTAGTCTTGAGTGGGCCCTGTATCAAAGTTCCTTGAGGAGATCTTTTGAGGGCCCCTTAACACCCTACGATTTTTCTGCTTATGCATGCTGAGCAGTATGGGATCAAACGACATGGAGGCCCCTAGGCAGTCGAAATCTCGGGGCCCTGCAGCCTGTTTTTGGAGCACTAACAGAAAACAGAACACGCTCTTGTGGGCCCCTAAAAGGCACGGGGCCTATAGGAAAGTGCCTACTCCGCCTAATGAGTAATCCGGCACTGATGCTGAGGTCCCTGTAGCGTGGAGGCCCCGTATCATTGATATGGTTTATACAGCGGTAGCTACGCCCCTAGTTCTGGAGTTAGAATACACAAAAGAGCAGTCATTTATCGTGTTCCCTTAACGTTTTTTCCCCCGTCTCCTAAATTATAGATTGAACAACAAAATACCATTACTATCTTACGTAAACATTTGTTACAAAAAAGGGCCAAGAACAATCTTAATTTTAGATTGAGATGGCTTTAGATAGACGATCGCATTTTTTTTTTTAAATGTTACCAACGAAGTTTTCTTGGACCACTATTCCTCCAGTAAAAGGTCATGGCAAGAAAAAGCAAGAGAAGACGAATCAAACACAGCAACAAAAGCAACCCACCGAGATAAAGATTTTTTTTTATCGTGTCACAGATAAACGTCACACTTTAACTTGAACTACTTTTGTTGTTTTTGAAAAAAGAAAGCTAAGGAAGGTACCCTTGTTTTTTCACCTGGAAGATACATTCCCTGCCAATGTGCCATGGCGCCATCGACGTATCTCCATCAGCAAATGTGTCAGCCATCAAGGCAGAGCTACTTAACTGAAACAACAAACGCACCCCTGTTCTAATCGTGCTGACTCAATACCGTGATTCCAGTACAAGGGAAGGCTTTCTTGCGGGTGAGTCATTCATTTGTCATGTTTTCGGCACTGCCACGACATCGAGTCTAATTGAGTTTTTGTTGCTTTATCTCCTCTCGATCGAACCGAGAATAAAATTCAGGTGACAAACATTCGCACGCTGCGGACACCGTGCTAAAAACGAAATTCGATACAGTGCATGTCGTTTTTAGCACGTCGCCTTTAGGCTTCGCTTAGCACATCGAATTTTTGCATCATTTCTCATTGCGATATAAAATGATAGCCCACGATCGGAGTTAGTACCTTTTTTATGCATTATAACGCTCAAGGATTATCACCATGATTGTTTCGCACTGTAAAATATTTAGTTCTATTAAAATTTTTCTTTATATTTTGAACTAATTTTAAAAATCGACCTTTTAAATTATGCAGTAGGTACAGATATTTTTTAGATAAAAAAAAAAACTCTTCCATATTATTATCTCGTCTGCGTTAATTCAATAAAGAATTCCTCTAACTCTAATTTAATATATTGTACAATTTTTTGCCGATATATAATCGTTTGTTGTTAAAATTATGTTGCCAAAGTTGGTATCTTTTGTAATTATTCAAAATATGTCTTTTTTCAGTTGGAAGAAAAGAATTGTAAAGCACAATCGACGCTGGTTGAACTTAAAATGTAATTAATTGTCCCCCCCCCGAGATATTATTATTAATCTGCAGATCTTTTGGATAATTTAAGTTATTATACGGGGAACACACAAGTGAGGCGTCCGTGGAATAAACTTTGGTGATAACAATATCTTGGATCTTAATGATGATTTCAATCTGATATTTTATTTGTAGATATAGCAAAAAAATAAGCACACAAAATATAATATATACAGTGGACCCCAAAAGTGTTCGTACACTTGCAATTTCCTATAAAATTTAATGTTTTCAATTAATAAAAATTTATATATTGTAATTGTAATTTTTTAATGATATCTGCAACCTGTTCTTAATAGAATGACAATTATTTTTTTAAAAATGATATAGTTATTATTTTTAAAAATTAATAATCAAAAAGCTATTGAAAAATTAATCCACAAAAGTCTTCGTACACCTAACAAAAACCTCAACTTAGCTTTAAATATTGTATTTCTTTCTTACTTTAGTACTTAGTAGGATATCTTTTAGTGTCCACAATAACTTTTAAATGTTTTGGTATAGATTTAATCAGTTTTTTGTAATTTCAGCATCGGTTTTCCTCCATGCTTCTGTGAGTATTGTTTTTACTTCCCATTATGTGTTTATATGTCATGCTTTCTTTTTTTTTTTAAATAAAATTCTCACACAATATGTTTTACTGGGCTAAATAAACTGATTGAGGAGGTTTTTTCAGAATTTTGAGGCAGTTCTTGAGACACCAGTGGCATACATTGAGAGAAGTGCGCTTGGTGCCATTATCTTGTTAAAAAATGAAGTGGTCTCCAATATCCAAATTTTGGGCGGATAATTTAAAATTCCTCTAAAATATTTAAATAGAGCTCATGGTTCACCAATACCATAAAAAAACCCCCTAATTACCTAGTTTTAAAGTCGATTTACACCCCCACGCAAGAATTTTCCACCTTCATGCTGAATCATGGAGGTAGAAGTGTTCTTGTTCCACATAAATTCATGGGATTAAATTCCTCATTTTTTCATCTACAAACTATTATATGCCCATCAGAACCAAAAATGTTTAATTTTTCGTCAAATCAATCAATTTGCTGTCAATTTCGAATTTTCTGAAACTTAATCCCAAGAATCAAATTGGATCAATGAACCATGGAGATGGAAGTGTTCTTGCGTGGAGGTGTAAATCAGCCTTAAAATTAGGTAATTTGGTATTTTTTGTTGGTATTGTAAATCATCAGTTCTATTTAAATATTTTAAAGTGAAATTTTAAATTATCCGCCGAAAATTTGGATGTAGGAGACTACTTCATTTTTTAACAGGATAATGACGCCAAACACTCTGCTCTCAATGTACGCCGCTGGTGTCTCTATAACTGTCCAAAATTCTGAAAAAACCTCCTCAATCAGCTTATTTAGCCCAGTAGAACATATTTGGTGAGAATTTGATTTAAAGAAAAGAAAACATGACATATAAACACATAATGGGAAGTAAAAACAATAATCACAGAAGCATGGAGGAAAACCGATGCGGAAATTACAAAAAACTGATTATATCTATACCAAAACATTTAAAAGTTATTGTGGACAATAAAAGATATCCTACTAAGTATAAAGTAAGAAGGAAATACAATACTTAAAGCTAAGCTGAGATTTTTGTTAGGTATACGAAGACTTGTGGCGTAATTTTTCAATAGCTTTTTGATTATTAATTTTTAAAAATAATAGTTATATCATTTTAAAAAAAATAATTATGTCATTCTATTAAGAACAAGTTGCAGATATCATAAAAAAATTACAATTACAATATATTAATTTCTATTAGTCGAAAACATTAAATTTTATTGGAAACTGCAATTGTACGAATACTTTTGGGGCCCACTGTAAGTATAAAAGCGCTCATTATTAAAAGCTTTTATTTAACTTACAATATATGTATGTATGTAATTTGTTCGGGTGGAATCTTGCAACTCAATTTTGAAGCTGATATCTTCCTCCCATTGAGCTGAAATTTTATATACACGTTTAGTTTGGATGACAATGCATGTTTTGACCATTTATATTCCGATATTGCAATTAATTAAAAAGATATTAATTAAAAACGTTAAACTAGTTTTGGGCGCCAACTTGGATATATCTGCATTGTTGTAATAATTTTATTGTTACAACAATGACAAAAGTTGGCGTCGAAAATCGGTTTTCAGCCAAACTGGAATTTCATAACGTTGCGCTATTGACTGTATTAATTAACTTTGTCTAAAAAATAATTACATTTCTACAACGTAAAAACAATCTAATTTCTACAACGTATGCAATTTTTTTTACAAATTTCTATCTATTTCCTTGGATTTAAATTCAAAACAAAAAAGTAGAGCTATTTTTCAAGTAGATTGGTACATTGTATACCTTTCTCAACGCTGCCAAGTTAAACTGAGATGGAGTATTGAAGAAATTCTTTAAATAATTTATCTATCTTTAATCTATGAAACTCAGACAAAAAATAATTACAGAATCGGAAAGATCATTTTTTTAATGTATCTTACCCATCAAAAAGGAATCCGCTAGGAAAACAATAAGAGAAAAATATTATCTAGAAATTCAATATATTTTCGATTAAAAAAAATAATTTTACAATAAAATGAAGTAATTTTTTTAAGAAATTTTCTAATTTTAAGCCTACGAGTAATTTAAATCTACCTCATTTTATCACCAGTAATCTAAACACACACTACGACATGTGTCCTTAAATTTAATTACAAATAGAATCTGTTAATTTTATTTGAATTTAATTATTGATTTTTTCAAAATCAAGTTTCTAAAGATGATCTGAGCAATTAAAAAAAATAGATTCTTACGTAGAAGATATTCAATGTCCAGCAAAAAATTATCATTATTTGATAAAACTTTCTTTTTTGATTACAAAATGCGTTTTTAGTCTTAAGCATTTTATTGATTAATACAAATATTTAAACGCCTTTTGAAGTTTTTAATAAACAATTCAAATTTTCTTCTAATATGTTAGAGAAATATATCCCTTATCTTCAAAATATTTCAAATAAATAATATATTCTTTAAGTTTTTCAAAAATAGTCAAAATTTTAATTAAACATTTAATAACTTTGTCATTTATGAAGATAATCTCACTAAACCTTTTTTTTCGTGTGTAGAACAATGTTAGCCAAAATCTGCATGAAGATTGAAAAAATTGCTTAAAAATTACGGATTTAAAAAAATTGTGTTTTTAGTCTAATACCATTTTGCGAGAATTAATTCAGCTAAACCAGGGATGGCGAACCAGCGTTCAATGAGTTGAACAGGCTGAGAAACCTGTCCAGCGATAACTAAAAAGTAAAAAATAAATTAAATGTAAAAAAACTTTTTTAAGAACAAGCTTTTATTTAAACGCGCTAAAAAGAATAAAATAAACTTTTCCTTTAAAACTTTTTTTACTATCAACTTATAACGTCATTACACAATTTATATGATATAAAAGCTTGTCGCGAGATTTACCTGTGTAGATAAACAAGTAAAATAAATAACTTGACCTGATTGATTTTGGTTTTTAAAATTCAAACTAAGTAAATATGAGTACTTAAATATTGCGACAAGCTTTTATATCATATAAATTGTGTAATGACGTTATAAGTTGATAGTAAAAAAAGTTTTAAAGGAAAAGTTTATTTTATTCTTTTTAGCTCGTTTAAATAAAAGCTTGTTCTTAAAAAAGTTTTTTTACATTTAATTTATTATAAGTTATTATTATTAAATTATACAAAAATAACAAGTCATATAAGGCATTTAGTTTTAATGATTCACGCATTTTTTTCCCCTCAGTGCAAACATATATTTAGATAATGGATAGCATAGACGTAATGTGGTATACATATATTTATAGTGAATATTTTAATATTTTTTACAAGTTTTTTTTTGCTGTCATATTTATCGCAATGAGCATTCTCTCTCTGCATTTTTCCACTCCAAAAATATCTATTCAAGAAGTATTCCTACTATTTTCATACAGAAAAATAAAAAAGTAGCTTTTTGTTGTGAGAACTGCGCGCTAAATTCGTGATCCTTCTTTAAAAAACTTTTCCGCATTTCACTTTCTGTAAACATCTGCTTTGAATGGAATGAAGCGAAATGCAAATGATTTCAGAATAAGCTATCGAAGTTTAATATTTAGAATACTATTTAGTCGCTCTATAATGTGTCTTTTAATACTATTGTTACAAAAAAATATAATCATAAAAGTAGGGAGTGGGAAAAGAATGAACAAGAGTCGGAATAAAAAAATTCGTAAAACAAAATGAATATTGTAATTAAAAAAAGAAAAATTGTTTAGCTTTAAGAATTTTCTTTCCTTTTTTACGAATTTATTTATTGAATTCACTTATTCGTTTTCTACTATTATTTTCAAAATGGTATAGTTCGCAGTAAAAATATCATTAATGCGATTTTTAATCATAGGTTAGAAATTTCACGAAAATTTTTAATAATATTTTAGTACTTATAGATTGGAAAGCCTCATAGACTTTCATAATCGCACGTTTATAAACAATGTGTACCTCGTTTCGCAACTAAACTATTTCAGGAAACAAAAGGTTACTTTTGCTTGATTCTTTTATTTTTTAAAATTTATTTTTGCTCCTGCCATTTAAGTTTTTGGCATAAAGCATTGTTGTCTTTTGTAAGTAATGTTTACAACCTTGATATTTCGATTGTACATAATAAAATTAACGTTGGTATTTTAAGTTAATCTAAAATAACCTAATTAAGGTTTATCTATAACCTAAAAGAGAGAATGTGCGCTTTTTTAAAAATTTCTTACGCATTATCCATTCTTTATTTATATCTATTATACCCCAAATTAACTATTCTTGTCTAAGACCACCCATTGCCAATAGGATTGAGCTCGCCTGAATGCAAAACCGCATTATACGCGCGGCTGTTGTTGGAGTATACAAATGGACCCTATTCATCTGACATCATAATCACATGATAATATGCTCAACAAATTCCCAGGTGTTTGATTCGACTGAGTATTTTGGCGACATTTTCGGATTTGCATCTACTATCATATAACAAAATGAAAAAATCCTTTCTTTCCTTTAACTTAAAAAAAATACAATTTTTATTTTTATACATTACTAATAGCCTTATATAAATATTTTTTTTAAAAATTTCACATTAATATTTCTTTATTTTTATCGCAAAATTACAATTTGTAAATTCTCGGAAATACCTATAACTAAATTATGTTGCTTCATCATAGATTTCGGTCGCCAAAAAAATTGACATTGCCAAGCCCCCTCCCCCTCCTGTTCTACACTTTTACACTTAATTTTTAAGTATAAAGAATTTTGTTCAATTGAACGATCCATAATTTTTTGAAACACAATGTGGATGGCAAACTAATTACTAAGCCTAAAAGTATACAAAAACACAAGACACGAGGTCAAAGAACAGAAGTATAAGCTAAGCTTGAATCTAATAATATAAACTAAAACATTATATACATTTAATAATTATACGAAAAGCAAAAAACTAGAAAATACACTGCTGGCCGCCGTAAATGCAACACCAAGAAAGACAAGAGATAGCACAACAAAATTTATTTTGTAAATAACATGTTGACCAAGTATCAAATGATTAAACTAAAAATAAACTAAATGATTAAACTAAATGATTAAACTAAAATTACGCATATATTCTTAACAACTATATGAAAAGCAAAAGGATAGACAATATGGTAAAAATATTTAGAGTACTAAAAATTTAAAGAATATAAAATTTGAATGTAAGTAAAATCAACGGTTAGCACACAACCACAAATGTAATACGATTAGCTGTTATTGTTTATTTGATAATCATGTGGCAATCGCTAAACGATCGCAGCACCCTCTGGTGATGTATTGACCCCATTGCCCATGCACTGTCTTTTCCACGCATAGAGAGTTTTAGGGAAAACATCTGATTTATCAGACCACGATAAAAGTCTAATCGTTGTGGATAGTTGCCTGTGTAAGTCGATCTCTGAATAGGTGCGTTTCACGGGCTGTGAGCACTTATGAAAAGAGGTATACACATTCAAGAGCCAAAACATTATGACCACCTGTCAATAACGAGTTGGCCCACCTTTGGCGCGCAACACAGCTACAAACCACCTTGGCATGGATGCCACAAGTCCTTGGTAGATAGCCGGAGACAGATTATACCACATGTTTAAGCAACGGTCACGCAAATCTGAGATATTGCGAATTGGTGGTCTTTGAACTCTGAGCTGCCGTCCCATGACATCCCAAATGTGTTCTATCGGATTGAGATACGGTGAGTTAGGCGACCAGGACATGAACTGGAATTCAGCATCATATTCCTGGAACCACTCCAACACAATTTTAGCTTTGTAACAAGGGGCGTTGTCCTGTTGGAACATTCCAATTCCAGCTGGAAAAACAGAGGCCATGTAAGGGTGCAACTGGTCCGCAATGATGTTCACAGATACCCTGTAGCGTTCATGGTCTTCTCTACGACAACCACGGGTCTCAGAGACGGCCAAGAGAACGTCCCCCAAAGGATAATACTGCCACCACTGGCCTGTGTAGGACCTACTGTACATTGAGGGAGCAACTGCTCACCTGGAAGACGGCGTATCCTGACACGGCCATCGACGTGATGAATGACAAACCGTGATTCATCTGACCAGGCCACTCTCCCACTGATCCATGGACCAGTCTCGATGTTCCCAGGCCCGGCGCAATTGGCGATGACGCTTGGTCAGCAAAGGCACACGAGTGGGACGTTTGCAGCGTAGCCCTATATCCAACAGTGTGCTCTGATACTATTCAACTTGGCCCTATATTGTGTTGGGCTTTCAGCTGAGCCACTGTCTGACTCCGGTTTTGCTTCACCATGCGAGACAGTCTCCGACGACCTTTTTCTTTGATAGCATGTGAACGTCCAACACCATGTCGTCTACTGTTGGTTTCACCGTCATTCATCCACTTTGCATAAGTACTAACAACTGTAGATCGCGAATAACCCACGAATCGTTCAGTTTCGGAAATACTTGTTCCGAGCCTTCGAGCCATTACAATCTGCCCTCTATCAAAGTCGCTTAGATCCTCAGCTTTTCCCATCACACACAGAAGTAAGGGAAAGAATGATTCTTCAGACTCTCCAGCAGCAGTTAAATACCACTTCCACCTGATCACCTGCCTTCCACGTCATTCAGGCGAGTTCATTGCAAAATGTAGGGGTGGTCATAATGTTGAGTGTAGATGATAAAACGACAATTCGTCGACCAGCGGCACATTGATCGCAAAAGCGAGAAGAAACGCTTACGCCTTGACCGAAAGGCAACAGCTGCTGATATCACTAGCAGCTACCAAGAGCACTTGCATTGCTTTAGAGTGAAATACTAATCAAAAACCAAGCAAATGCATTAATCTATACATATAAAATTGCTTTGCTTCACTTCAAATGCTTAGAAAACGCTTCACTCCAACACCGTTCAACCGATCACTATGAAAGTTGGCATGTGTATGTATTTTTTTTTTGCGGAGAAGGGTTTTTTGTGCTATCCTCTTTGTTGCAGCTCCCCTCCAGATGGCGCTACAGCAAAGCAATTTCTACACCATTCAATCAAACGCTAAGTTGCCAAAAATGATGCCAACTTGGCTCTATCACCAACATTTCGCTATATTTCCGTTGAATCGCAATTATAATGTAAAGAACGGCGTTGCTTGCGAATATTATAATCGTAACATAAAATAAATACAACATTAACGTATTACACATCCAGATATAAATTGTTTACACTATTTTAAGCTTTCATTACACAGAAATTTTAACAATGTGTTGGTTTTGCTGAGCTGAGATTAGCTTAGGAAGGTGTTTTTAAAAATCGACCCGCAAGAGAGTTACGGGCGTTATAAATGAACAAAAATCCTTTTTATCGGCTATTAGACTTTCAGACTTAAAATTTAACAAATATGTTTTTTTTTGTTCACCTGAGATATGCAAAAAGCTTTTTTTTTGTTCAATTTGCAATTCACATAGAATTAACTCATTAAAAACTTCTTTATTCTTCAATCTGTATTGTTTAATTTTTCAATTCAACCATGCGAAGAATGGGTACACTGCTAGTAATACCGATAGTATATATATATATATATAGATAACTATAGTTACGCGCTTTACTTGATACAATATTTTAGATTCATTATTTTGTTTTAGATATACATTGACTGGGTCACCCATATTATATATTATTTTTATTTCAATCCAATTGAAATTAGATAAAAATCGCATAAACGAAAAGAACTTTCTGAAAAGACTTACTAATTCAGTATAAAAATTCGACTTATTCAAAAGCTTTGCTCTTTTTCCAATTTGTCGTCCGAACTATGGATAGTAGTTTTAGTTGCCGGAAGTATGGATTGCTCAATTGATTATATTATTCTAGATAAACTATGACGTTATTAGACATTTTCAATGATATTACCAATATATCGAATGAACTGGACACTCTACAACTCAACAGCAAAATAAACTAGTATAATGACTAAGGTAACTGTTTAAAATACTACACAAAAAGGAATATAACAGCCTTTATATCAAACTCAGTAACTAATATTTAGAACATTATTTGGAGAAAAGCATCTACAAAAACTAGTAGCAATCAAAATCATTCAATGACACTCTAAGACAAAAAAAAAGTTGTACCTGTGTGTGGAAGGACTTGATCAGGATGATTAAAATTTGGAAGAATTGTACACATTAGCTTTGGTAAATACACATGATAAAATTTTTAGGTTCATTTGTGCTTACAATGCATGCCGGGTAATAGTCATAAAATTCATTTCGACTCACTCTGTTGTGTTGATTTCATCATTCCTGGGCGCGGTAGCCTAGTGGTTAAGGTAACAAACTCGTGGATGGCATGTCATGAGTTCGAGCCTGTACCGCTGAAGACCCGCCATGTAGGGGAGCGATGTACGTTAAATCTATCAAGAACTCAAACGTCCTCCCGTTGGTGTGGTAGTTAGGAGAGGGAGTTATCAGCTCAGGTATATATCAAAATAATAACATTTGCAATGATTTGTTATTGAAGTGTACTGAATATGTAAGTGAATCAAAATCATATGTTCTCACAAATATAACATTTAAAAAATTGAATTCAAAGCCAATAATTATAGTACCAAAAAAAAAAAAGGAAATTAATAAAATTCTAGAATCTTTTCAATTTTATCAATAGAAATAAAAGTGAACATCAAGTATCTTTCGACGAAATCCTTTATGTTATTATCGCAAAAGCATCATATTTAACCATTTTTCATTTGAAGAGGTACATATTTTTAACTCCTATGCCCCTGTCTTTTTCTATTCTAATATTTTCTGAAACTATAAATCAACACACTTTCTTAGGTGGTGCAGGGGAACATAAAAGGAGTCGTAAAACAATTTCTTAATTTAAAAAAATAGAATAATAATCTAGCATTACTTTTGAGAGTATTGTTATGACTGGGATATACTTAATTGTTTTTCAATTTTAGGCATAATTGTAAGTTACCATTTGTTAAACAGCTTTGCTTATTTTTTTATTCATGGAAGAAAATGTTTGTTTTCATGAGTAAGTAGAGTGAAATATTGTAATTACAGCAAAATGCTAGTTTTTTTTTTTATCATGTCATATGTTTCAAGCAAATTATTTCATATATCAAATATAATCGTTTTTATTTTAGATAATTGTTTCATATCTGTAAAATAATTCATACCAATAAATTAAACAGGATTTCTCAGATAAAATATTTTTGATAGATATAATTATTTTTAATAAAACAAATGGGCTGAAGACTGATAAGCCTCAAGCATCTGTGCAAAGAATTGCGGGCTGTTGACCTTTACCCACATCATTAAATAAGAAGGAAAAGAAACTCTTATTCTATGTAAATGCACACTGTTATGCACTGTGGTGGTATCTAAATAAAACAGTAACAGCCTCTGGACAGTAGAGATAATTTTTGTCTAGTGGTATGTTACGTGCTTACAAATCAGAAGGTACCGAGTTCTGATTTCTGACATGCATAAATACTGAACTAATTACTACTACAAGACCTGAAAAAGTTAATATGGTCTCTCCAATAGGGCCTTAAATATTTTTTTAAGGTGCATTGTTAATTTTGCCTACCAAAATGTATCCCTTTAAAAATACAATGATAAAAAATGGAAAAATATATTGGCAATACCCCTACCAAAATAATATAGCAAAGTATAATAAAAATATATGCAAAGTATGTTTTTAAAAAATGGAATAACGTAACAAAAGTAAGGAGATTATAAAAAGGAAGAAACATTTACATTAAATTCTTTATTTTTAGGAATAGAAATGATTTTCTGTAAGTCCGTGTTTTAATTTTTTAAAAAAATGGTATAAAAATTAATTTATTAATATCATCCTCTTAAGATACATACATAAACATTGGAAAACAAAATAATCTTAAATACAATATTTACAAATCCCTATATAATTTATCAATTATAAATATCATCTTCATACTCTTCTTTTACTAATTCCTTAACAACTGAACCTAAATTTTTCAAAACATCTCTAGGAGTTAATACACAAGTACTTCCCAAAATAATCTGCAAAGGAAAAAAAACCCATGAGAATAAGCTAATTGTTTTGTTATGATATGTAATAACTAAAACTGATATGAACTCATAATTTCAATCTCCTTTAACATCTAATTCATAAATCCTAATATCCTATCTCAAAACATTTCTCAATTTATAGTTCTAAAGCATTAAAAAAAATGATGGTGTATTTATTATACTGATTCTTTAGACTTTGAATTTTCGATACATTTTTTTATTGGCAGTTCCAAGAAATACACGATCATTAATTGTTTTCATGTGCCTTACTAACTAGGATTTAATATTTTCTAAGCAATTATGTCATTTCTATAAATAACTAATTATTCCCTTCATCTAAACATGAGATCGTATTTTTTATAATGCATTTTCTCCTGTTCTTCCCTGTAAATAAAAACTTGATATTTGAATAATTCCCTCTTTTTGCTTTTTGTCTTCGCCATGTAGCTATCATATTTCTTTCTCTTTGTCAAGATGTAAAGCCTGCATGTATTTTTGTCTGGATGTTTTCTGCATTGTGTTTAAGATATTTATGTTTGTGCACCTCTATACATGTTCAATGTACAACAAACCGGATTAATTAACCACAAGACTGCCTCATCAATATCATAAATATAGAACATCAACTGTCTAAAATATGATCAACCTTAAAGAAAGCATCCCCAATGACTATGGCCTGTCATTTCATTACAGTATTCATTACCAATGGCCACAATTATTTCATATATATGTTTTTATATTATAATTGAGATCAAAGATTAAACCACTAGCTTCGGCAGAAGTTAACATTTCAATATTTGCATCCTTTTGTTTAACAAAATTATTTTTTATCTATAATCACTAGGAATTTACCTTATACAAAAGGAGCACTAATTATAATTATAATACTATCAACTATCATATACTTTGAAATGCCCACAGTGGGAATGTTTTTACAAATAATTACTATCTATTTAAACTTAATAAAGAGTAAATGAAAATTTGAAAATGATAAATATTGAGCATATACCTGAGTTTCTTTTTCCTGGGCTGATATTTCTTGGATGAGCTTGATTTCAGAAGGAGTGACACCACCCAGAACAATCACAAATATGACAGAATTATCTCGAGGTTGTGGCTTAGTTACGTTCATGAACAAACTGAAAATTGTTACATTTCATTTGATTAAGGAGAATTAATAACAAATATATATAAAAGTTAAAAAATTATTCGCAAAATTATACAACTTGTATCAATAAAACAATGTTTAAAAATCCAATGATTAGAGACACAAAATGTACATACACTCAAGAGCCAAAACATTATGACCACCTGTCAATAACGAGTTTGCCCACCTTTGGCGCGCAACACAGCTTTAACCCGCCTTGGCATGGATGCCCCAAGTCCTTGGTAGATGGCCGGAGACAGATTGTTCCAGATGTTTAAGCAACGGTCACGCAAATCAGAGGTATTGCGAATTAGTGGTCTTTGAACTCTGAGCTGCCATCCCATGACATACCAAATGTGTTCTATCGGATTGAGATCCGATGAGTTAGGCGCCCAGGACATTAACTGGAATTCAGCATCATGTTCCTGGTACCACTCCAACTCAATTTTAGCCTTGTGACATGGGGCATTGTCCTGTTGGAACATTTCATTTCCATCTGGAAAAACAGAGGCCATGTAAGGGTGCAATTGGTCTGCAATGATGTTCAGATACCCTGTAGCATTCATGGTTTGCTCTACCACAACCACGGGTCCCAGAGACGCCCAAGAGAATGTCCCACAAAGCATAATACCACCACCACCAGCCTGTGTATGACCTACTGTACATTGAGGGAGCAACTGTTCGCCTGGAAGACGCGTATCCTGACACGGCCATCGGCGTGAGGAATGACAAACCATGATTCATCTGACCAGGCAACTCTCTCCCACTGATCCATGGACCAGTCGCGATGTTCCTGGGCCCAACGCAGGCGCAGTTAGCGATGATGCTTGGTCAGCAAAGCCATGCGAGTGGGACATTTGCTGCGTAGCCCCATATACAACAGTGTCCGCTGAGCGGTGTGCTCTGATACTATTCTACTTGGCCCTGCATTGTATTGGGCTGTCAGCTGAGCCACAGTCTGGCTCTGGTTTTGCTTCACTATGCGAGACAGTCTCTGATAACCTTCTTTGATAGCGTGTGGTCGTCCAACACCATGTCATCTACTGCTGGTTTCACTGTCATTCATCCACTTTGCATAAGTACCAACAACTGTAGATCGCGAACAACCCACGAGTTATGCAGTTTTGGAAGTACTTGTTCCGAGCCTTCGAGCCATTACAATCTGCCCTCTATCAAAGTCGCTTAGATCTGCAGTTTTTCCCATCACACACAGAAGCGATGATTCTTCAGACTCTCCAGCAGCAGTTAAATACCACTTCCACCTGATCACTTGCCTTCCACGTCATCCAGGCAAGTTCATTGCAAAATGTAGGGGTGGTAATAATGTTTTGACTCTTGAGTGTATATTTTAATTAGTTAGATATCTGCATGTAATTTATACAAAAATATTTTTATTTAGCTAAATATAAACAATGTAATATTACTGCAAATCAAAATATTATCAATTTATGTGTAAAAGAAGTGTCTCTGAATACCTGAAACCTGTTTTAATGTAATCTCTGAGACCAGCAGAATGAAATTCAAGATCAGGTATGTCAGTAATAGAAGGATCAAAAATATCTTGTAAGAGTTGTTTCAACAAAGGATTATATGATGCAGGAAAGGCTGGATTTGTAGACTTAAAAAGGGAACTATAATAAAAAGAAAAAAAAATTATCTGCCAGGAAGAACACAAATTTCAATTGAAAAACTGATAAAGACAGATTATATATTTAACAGATATTAAAATTATCAGATTGAGTTTTATGATTTTCATTACAAAATAGCATAAATAAAAATATTAATATAGTTCATACGTTCATGTCAGCTTACTTTATTTTACTGACTGTTAAGATATATAGATAATAAATACTTAAGTACTGTTTTTTGAAAAAAGTTACTTATTTAATTTTATTAAATGTTATTTTTTACAGAATGCTTAAAATGTATGAAATAATTTTTTATTATTGAATGACTAACAAAAAAATTATTTGTTAAAAGTTTTCAAAATGTTTTTTTTATTTAAAATTTTTTTTTTGTTACACACATAGATGGTAATACTATTAATTTCATGGTAATAATGAATTAAATATCATTATTCATGATTTTATTCCTTTTTAAAAACATTTAAAAGTTTTTACAACTTTCCTATAACTTAAAACCTTAAATTTTTTTTTGCTACATACATAGATGGTAATACTATTAATTTCATGGTAATTTTGAATTAAATATCATTATTCAAGATTTTCTTCATTTTTAAAAACATTTAAAAGTTTTTATAACTTTTCTATAACTTCCAAAAAGTATTTTTAATACTTTTTTCAATTAATAACATGCTTGTTTGTGTCTCAAATAGGTTGTATGAATATTTTATATTTATTAGGCTTTCTGCTTTGCTGCTCAGAATTTATTGGTTGTTCATATGATTCCTAATACATTGAAAGAAATTAAGAAAAATTGGATGTGATAACCTATCCTGAAGATCAATTTAGAAGAATTAAATAGATTTTGCTCAGTACTGTAAAAAAAAAAGAAGGGACGGGGCAATGGTATAGTGGCGAATATTAGGGTCACGCTGTAAAGCTGGTAAGACCAAGGATCTTACAATGGGTAGCAAAACCGTAGGTTTTGGACCCCCTCCCCCAATGCGGGGGTGTACGTTACGCCACTGGGCGGGAAGATTGGCTAACAGCTAAAACCAGTCCCAAGTCCAATTAAAGCAACTTTCAGCCTGCTATGTTTGTAATATATAGGCATCCATATTTAGTTTTAATGTTCCCTGCTCCCCCCTTTTTGATTTTCACTTATATTATTACCTTTGATTATGTTTAATGACTGCTATAGTAAAAGAACTAATCTTTATGAAAATATATATATGAAAATCTGAGCAGTTTTTTACTAGCAATCAATAAAAAATTATCAGAAGTAATTAGCAATAGTTTATAAATCAGTGCATACAGCACGTTAGTGAGTGAGTGAATATTAACATGGCACTGTTCAGCTACACGATGGCTTTTGGCGATGGATCTCGTAATTTTGAACCATGGTCAAATGATGAAGATGACACCCTCCTCTCTCCTCACTTCCCCACCACAGCAACGGCATGACATTTAAGCCTAGACAGATTTAAGGTGCATCGCTCCCTTAGACTGCAGGTCTTTAGTTGTACAGGGTTCGAACTCATGACATGCCAGCCACAATCCGATACCCTGATAACTAGGCTACTGTGCCTGGTGCATACAGCAAACAAAACGTGAACAGATTTTATTCCTAGAAATGGTGAAAATTTTCTCTTTTGACTTCATTATACAACTAAAATTAAATTTTTATCTTGTTTATTTGCTATCTTGTTTCAGATTTTGTTCATTTGCCTCACATAAATTCTAATAGTCTGTTATCAAATAATCTAAGCAGGAAAAAAAATGCATATAGAAATTTACCTCTATTAGAATGAAAATTTGGAAAAAAACTCCTTTTTTCAATTTGACTCTTGAAATAATTTTTAATTATTTTTAACTATTAATATTATTAGAATTAACATAATGAAATGTCTAAAAATATTTTTACAATGATATTACTGAAGTATTTTTCAGCTTTGTTTACAAAAGCTTAACACACTAGATATTTAGTACCATAGAGTATTTTTGAGAACACAACATAAAATCAGTATTATGATATCATTTAAATATTTGCCATCACTACAATTATGTATAAAACTTATGTAGTATACATTTACAGAAAGAAATTAAATACTCCCAGCAAGTGATTTAAAATGCCAAATCATAAAAGAAACAAAAAAGGAGGGTTTTACCTTTACATATATAAAATTTTTTTCTTCAGTAAAGCAAATCAACTTACGAATATCCTTTTAATCTTTTTCGCAGAGCTCCAAGTCTTTTGAAGATATCAAATAGAGTCCTCACAGTGTTTAACACATATTCATCTCTTTCAACATGATCACTATCAACTATAAATAACAGAAAGCAGATAATTTCAATGATTGGAATAGATAAATGTTTAACTATATTTCTTGAAAAACAGAATAAATGAGATCAGTCAATATGCGATTATGATAAAACTATTTTAACAGTCAATTTAAGTGCATTTAAGGAGATGTTTTTCAGATGAATTGTTCAAAAAATAAATGAACAATGAAATGTAATAAATTTATGATGAAATTAACATCAAACAAGTAAATATCTTCTTATGTAGTGTAATAATAAATATCATGTAAGGATTCTCTAAATGTTGATTCTAATTTTTTTTATATCTTTATTTATTCCTGAATGGATTGCATGATTTTCTTAATAACTCCCATAGAAATTTAATGAATAAAGTATGTAACAAATTTACAATCTATAATAGTAAGCAATCTCATTATGATTTATAATAAACTTAAATATATTTCAGATTTAAAAAAAAATTATTTTTCTTAACATACATTTTATATACTGATTTAAGAATAAATCTGAGTAAAAAAGAAAATATAAGTCCAGAACAATATGGTGTCTGCGCACCTGTCATCAAACAAAATAATAGTTTAAAGCATTAAAAAAATCTATTTTTCACATGTCAGGACATATGATCTGCAATGAAAATTTACAAAATGAAATTATGTAACATTTTAATACTTAATATAACTTACTAAATAAGGATATTAGTTCATTCATGTTTTTGTCCTGGAAAAATTCTTCCATCAAAGTAGCCTGAGGGACAAAAAAAATTTACTGATCCTAAATAAAAGGATAAATGCTCCCAAAACAAATAGTTACCTTAATTAAAACTTATAAATAATAAATTAACACAATTGTTTTGTGTTGTTTATATATCCTAATTAGTAAATATGTTAACCAACCTGCATTGCAGATTCATTTGATATCTTGGTTTCCCCAGACAACATATAGAAGAAGGCTAAGAAAGTAAGAATATCATCCATTTTGTAATTCCTAAAATAAAAATCAGTCTTGATAACACATTTTTATATAAATACGAGAGATCTCATATATTTTTAAATATAATAGTCTTTGTTAATAATTTTAAATAAAAAAGAATGTTCATCCATATAATTTTAATATATTAAACAAAATAATTTTTTTCTCTATTACATAAAACTTGAAGAACACACAGAAACAAGTAACAACATGTGCTGTAAAAGCTACTACAATTTTTCTTTATGTAACCATAAAAATATAAAATGTCATTTGCTTATAAAAATTATTGATGATTTAACAAAAATTAATAACTTCAGACAATTGTTTTTAAATTCAAAATTGAGTAAGTATTCAAGACAATATATTATGCAATAGTTAATACCCAGAATAATATTATTTAAAAAGAAAATTTTTTTAAAATTTCTATTTCACATCATTCTTATCAATACACTATTTTCCCAAATTAAATTTGAATTTTTCTCATTTTAAAATATATATCCATTCCATGTTTTTCATTTATAAATTATTCCATTTATAATTACTAATTTTGATATCAAGTGTAAATTTGGTTTGATTATCAAGTTTGAGAAATCGCTAATATCTTCGGAAGGAGGGGGGGGGGAGATCAAACTTAAGACAGGCATGTATTTTTGAAATATAAACTAAACTCAGTGGCGCAACAGCCCATGAGGGCCAAGGCCTACTGCGCCTATTTCAGTTTATGAGACCTTGGATGCTGAAATGTATGAGTAGAGGTTACAGTAGGGGTGAGTCTGACATTAAACCCCCAGTGTTTAGTTCCCAAGCAAACTCTTGGTACTTATTTTTTGATCCACTGAAGGGATGAAAAGCTGAGTCAACCTTGCCCAGCCCAGGATTTGAACCCCGGAACTTTGGCATGGAAGTGTGATATGCTACCACTCAGCCACTGAGCTTATTTAACAATAATAGTTTCTAAAAATAATTCACCTTTTTAACAGATTTTACAAACAATTTAATTTAAATTGGTTACTCTACCAATTACTTTTGATTATTTTTTTAATAAAAAAGATAATGTTCTCTCTTTTATACATATGGTAAACATTTACTGTAAAATCCAGTGTATAACATACACCTAAGCTTTCAAGCTGCATTTTTTTAATTTTTAGGTATGCTTACCATATAATGCCCCCCCCCCTTTTATGAAGAGACCAGAAATGTTCATGTGCAATGCTCTTATGTTTTGAAGACAATTATTCAAGGTATTATCCTAGGCTTTTAAAAAAGTTGCATTCTTCTAGAAGAAAAACCCTTGAAGTCCATAAGGAATGTCATTTCTTTTAAATAAACAGTATTCCCATATATTTAGAAGTCTTAATTTTTTTATGCTCATCTCTTCTATTTTTATTGAAGCAATCACTTTTAGTCCTGGTATACAATGCACACTCGTAAATTTTTATCTTAATATTTGTGTTAAAAATATGTGTTATAGACCAGGTTTTATGGTAAATACAAAATTTTAAAAATACATTAGAAATTACATTTATTAAGGTTGTATCTTATTGTTTTGAATCAATCAAATAAAGTAAAGGTATTAAGGACAAACTACTCACATCTCATCCTTTTCAGAAATCATCTGCATAATATTATTTAAAACATCCTCTGGAGATAAAGCTAAATATTCTAGCAAAGCCTTTTCTATAGCAGATAAATTATCAATAGAATTTGAATTAGAATAGTTTAGGGCTTCAACAATGGCAAGTACTTGTTGGAGCAACCCATTACACTTTAGAAGTAAATTGTGTTTAGATCTACAAAACAAATAAATAAAAATTAAGATATGCCAACAAGATAAGAAATAGCTTCATGAAGAAATATTAGCAATCTGGAAATCGATATTAATTTAATTATTCAGAAATTTCTGAAGGAATTTTTAATAGAATTTCATGAAATACAAAATTCAATATACAATAAATAAATATTTTTAAGATGATATTTATCATAAGCTGTACATAACTTTACATATAGTAATAATTTAACTTAAGTTATTGCACTAGGTAATAGATCTATTACATGCACACATAGGTATTTCTATAAAAGTAGAGATACCTCAAAACTTCTCATTTAAAAGCTGTATACATATTTTACATAAATTTAAAAATTTAAGATTGGAAAACATAATATTAATTCTAATACGATGAACTTCAAACACATTATAAAAACTCAAGAGATTTGTGAGCTGTAATAAAATAATACAGTTAAATAATAAAATTCCTTACTACTTAGTATAGAGAGCATTATAATGTCAACTTATTTACACAGGTTAGATAAATGATACATTATGTATCACAACCTAACTTATAAGCAAAAAACTTTTCAAAAAATTGTCCTTTTATTTATGCAATATATTGTGCATATTTAAATAATAAAAATTAAAAAAATTTACAAAGCAGTAGCAAACTTTAGAAGCTTATTATGTAAAGACATACATACAGAGAGAGGGAGAGGTGGATGCACATACACATACTTATTTATTCAAATCTAACCCACACTATGTTTCCAGTGTTAAGGCTACTGAAAATCGGTGCGGCTTAGAATCAAAGGCAAAACATTTGTTGGATGGTGGAAATTGAATTTCAAACCCTTTCAAAAGGAAAACTGTAATCATCCATTCTGGCCACTTGCATCAATGACTTATCCCATTCCATAGTTTATCTCCAGTTATTTAGTCTATCCTAAACATTGTTGTCTGCTTGTATTTAGGGATTTTTTTGTATGGAAAGGGAGGCACTTTTATAAGCAGGGGAAAAAAACCATTGCTGAGTAGTGGCTGCTGAAATACACATCGATAGCATAAACAAAATGGTAAAATTCTTGCTTGTAAATGTTCAATGGACTTTAATAATTCTTTTACATTTTTTAAAGAAAATGTTGCATATCGAATGCATTGGATGGTTGAAAGATGGCACTGTGTGTGAAAATAGCGATGCTGGCACTAATTCTAAAGTCAGCTGTGACAATGGGAGTGATGATTCATTTTCAAAACATGATAGCAACAGAGAATAGGTTCATGTATGTATTTAAAAAATTTTAAATAATGGTCAAATAACTCATTAACTTATTATTTATCATTTATTTTTTCTCAAAAATGAGTAGAGAATTGGGAGTGCAGCTTAGATTCAAGTAAATACAGTATATACATTCAACTCTTTTTTTTTAATGCTAATATATGTTCCTAAGAAAGCTGTGCAAAAAAATAAGTAAAAAAAATACATGCAACATGTGTTAAATTTGGGGGATACGTTCCACAACTTTAAAAAAATCATGTAAAATGAAAATACTCTAAATATTTCCCCCAAAAAATTGTGTAAAAAAGTAATAATAAAATTTAGGATACATATTTATTAAGCAAAAACAATTCATTATTGTAATAAAAAAATTAAAATTAGTGTGTAATGAAAATTTAGTCTATAAGTACATTACAACATATAAAAATTGAAATAGAAATTAGGAATAAAATGTCTAACTAACAGCTATTCATTACTACCTGATAACAAGGGTGCACATTTATTACAAACTGGATCAAAAATGTTATCATCAGTAGATATGTCTTGCACAACTGCCGACTTTGACACAAATAAAGAATTTCATTTGTTACTAATGGCCGGTGTTTTTTTCTGTTTGTTTGTTGTTGTTACAATGTTAATAGTGGCTGTTTTTTTGGTTTCTCAAGTTGCTTATATAATTCCAGATATCCTGCTACACAACAAGATTACATAAAATTTTAATGCACTTTCTATGTCAGGATCATGTGTAAGAAAATTATGTTCCCTACTTGTAGGAAATTTTAAGCCCTTGCCAGTGGCGGATTAAGCGGGTGTCGGACCTGGCGGCCGCCCGGGGCCCCCAGCACTGGTAGGGGCCCCAAGCTTGATGAGTGCACAAGGCCAGCGACAAACCAACCACGCCACCTTGGAAAAAGAAATTAAAAGAAAACAAAGATACAATGAAACCCCAGCTAGAAATTTATGGGGATGCAAGAGAAATCCTAACTTTTGAAAATATTTTTAACAATACTGATATCGAATGCATCAGGTGTATGATCTTTTTAGTTTTAAAATGTGATAAAAAATAATTTAAGAAGTACTATGGGAGAAAAGACAAACTGAACAACATGGCCATATTATATACAGAATAAAATGTTTTGGACAAAATAGATATGGTAAAAATAATTGATGAATTTGCCAAAGAGAAATCAAACAGTATAGCAAAACTGTAAGCTCTTAACTAAGGTTTTTAATTTTTTTTACATACAGTTAAGATTTTTCTTTAGCCGATGAGTTTTATTATAGCAATACATTTTATTTTGAGACTATTTTCACTATTTTAGTTTTTCAACTCTTAAGCCCATGGGCCTCAAACCTCTTACTGCCAGGGGCCTCTAACTACCTTAATCTGCCTCTGGCGAATTAAACCAACTGTTAAAAGCTAAGCATAACCTTCGACTTTTCCAGTATCAACTTCTTTATTATAATAAATTGTTATAAATTTAATCAAATCCTCATCAAAAATAAAAAGGGCTCATCCCCAAATTTTTTTAAAATTTGTATTAAAAAATTAATAAATTTGTGTACTATATTATTTCAAAATCATATAAAAAGACTAAAAAAGAGTTGAGTGATATTGTTTTTTTAAATACATTAATGATACATACATAATAATTAAATTACTGTATTTACTCGAATCTAAGCCGCCATCGATTCTAAAATATGATATTCTCAACAAGTTTTTATAAAAAAATAAATAGTGTAAAAAAATTTTATTAATATCTGATGTTTACAAAATTAAAAAATTTTTTTAATGAGAACTAATAAGAAGTGAATAATTAATTTTTTTTTACAGTATTAAAAAGTTTTTTAATGCATACATGAACCTGTTATTGCTCTAACCGTCAAAAAATCATGTTAAATTTCCCTCATCCAATGAATTTTTCAGCCTTTGATTCTAAGCTGCACCTTATTTTTGGTAGCATTGACATTGGAAAAAAGTACGACTTAGATTCGAATAAATATGGTAAATGTTACACAAAAAATTAATCTCTAAAAAAATTAAAATTCTAAAATAAAAATAAATGCATAAAAAAACTTTATTTAATCAATAGATAGTTCATTATTTAAATACACTCATACAATCTTCAGATATATGATTGTTAAAACAAGACAAAGTAATATGAGATAAAATTTAAAGCATTGAAATTGTTTAACCTGATATGCAGAAATAAAACAGTTAAATTGTTTTAATTAATTTATTTACATGCTATGTGTCCCCTCCCCCATCGAAATAGCTGCCTTGTTATTAAAATAATTCTCCTTGAACATAAATATTTATTAAATTTTTTTCCAATTCAATTCAGAAAAAAAAATGTGCAATAATCATATTTATATGCAAACATGTATATTGAAGTATTTCACTTGACTTAAAAGCAAATCATACAGATTTCAAAAAAATTATTACCCAGAAATTAAATGAAAACACAAGCTACAAAATTTGAGTAAAAATCATTAAAAATAATAATTAAAGGTTAGTTAAAAAATTTCAAAACAATATTTTGTATTCATAACAGATACATTTCTTACTTAAACTGTAGAGTTCGTTGTTTCATGACTTCAGGTGTTAAACGAGAACTAAGATCCAATTTGACTCCCTCTTTTGATGCACACTCAACAAGACTGCGATTCACTTCAGTTAAAGCTTCCTGACAATGTAATATTTGAATGAATTAGATAAGAGAAACATTCAATATCAATTAACACTAGAATGACCCTGAAATATTTGTCAAATATCCTTTTGAAAAAGGTCAATATTAATCAAAGTTTGATTAAAATATGTGCTTTTTAATATTTTACAAATATATATGGTTCACAAAAAATATATCAGTAAAATATATGCAAACAAAATAACTACTTATTACAAACAATATACTTATAGCAGGCAAACTTTGAACCTTTGCCACATGTCATTCTTTTATTTATCAGTTGCACAGCATTCTTTTTTACCTATCATTAATGTGGTGGATTTTCAGCATTCCTGCTGATTTTATTGTATTTTATTTTCAACATATTCTGCTTAAAGATTCTTCAGCTAATGTTTGAAATAAAAGAATATCTTGATACTTTTTTGAAAATAATAAAAGCATTTATGGAAGCAAACTCCAAAGTTCTGTAGAAGGTATGAACTAGACATTTTCTTGAATATGCTTTAACTGAATATTGTCTTGCCATTTGGTGAACATAATCTATGTTTCATTTTGCAGCATAACACAAAAAATGGCTTCAAATGCTTTCTATCAATTCTTTGCAACTGCAATGCTTGAATGCATGGAACTCATGATTATTACATTCTTTTGCATCAGACTTAACACCTGACAGGAACATTTGCTCATGCACCATAGCACCCAAGGTCACAAAAACTGAGATGGACACAGGAGGCCTTGGCCCTCCTGGGCTGTTGCACCATTAAGTGTAGTGTTTTTCATTTTATATTGGTTAACTGTAAGTGTTGAGCCCATAGAAAGTTTCTGATTCTCATCTTGTTCTTTATTTTTTTCCTTATAAGTAAGTAAATGCATTCTAAATTTATATACTTTCTTAATCTGCTGCTACCCAAAATTTTTGTCAATATTTATTGTGTTTTGATGCTTTAAAATTAAGTAACTGGAACATGGGTAGCAGATAACTGTTCATCAATTGTGATGTTTTAGTCTGGCTTCTTAAGAGCAAATGCAGTTTTCAATAAAATGATACCATACTTCTGAAATCACTGCAAGTTTACCCTGTTTTGACAGACTGGGATGCATTGGTTTGATATAAAAAATCTCGATATTTCACAAAATTTGTCTCTAGACATGGTTTCGATCCAAAAACTTTTACCCCTATTACTAGATTATAATGAATCAAATTCCAGGTAATGTCTGAAACTTCCCAAGTATACAAAATCCAAATGTAAGCATAAAGTTCCTCTATTGAAAGAAATGTAGCATTACTTTTTAATATTCAATGAGTTTCTGTCTCTGTGCATCTTATACATTCTAAAACTGTTCTATTCATAAGAAGCACCCAAACAATCAAACCACTGTCCTTATTTACAATTTTTTAAGGGTACCTAGTTACACCACTATTTTCTTGCAAAATAATTTACATTGTTAATCTACCGGCTGCACTTCAAGAAACACATTTTTTCTAACATTAGCTGTTGCAAGCTATAAATTCATTTTGATTTTGAGAATTAACAATTTCAAAACCCTTATCGCTTTTTGATAAAAATTTTAATCAACAGATTCATCCTCCGTCCTGGATAATTCCTTATCACACAATTCTCATAGAAGCCCAGTTATTTATTTTGCAGCAAACCCTCTCTTACAAGACATTTTTAACTTTATTCACAGTATAACAATTCTCACCCCACCCCCTCAGCCATATAAAGTAGCTTCTCTCTGCAAATAAAATGACCTTCTCCCATATTATCAAATACACTTGTAAAGAATCACAAAAGCACTTCTTGACATTATTAAAATCTCAAAACAGCTTCCTTTGCAAAAACCTTTTTATCTGATGTTATTCTGACAGCTTAAGAGCAATAAAATCAAACCTCTTCACTGGACATAAAAATCCGATCTCAAGTAGAATTTTTGAGAAAATAAGAAACGTTTTCAAGAGGGGCAGACTCGACTAATTCATCAAAGAAAGCAGATATATGCCCTGTAATTTCATATATGCAAATTTTATAAACAATAACTAGATATCTAAGTATATATCTGAATCAAATAAACTGCCTTTAATCTCCTGCTAATCAACATTTCTCTCAATATGTTACAACAGAATGAGAGAAAACCTCACAAAAATGTCTAATTAGTCACAACTCAAACCTAAACTGTTCCTGCATTATTTTTATAAGTAATAAAATTTCAACAGCATGTGTTAGTGCAGCTGAAACAAAACATGTGATGACTAGATGTCAAACAACGATTTTTAGAACTCCTCTACTTTTCAATACACTTATATCACATTAGAAAAATCATGCAACAGAAAGAAATTTGGAATATGGAAATTGAAGTTGTTGTCATGTCCAACTGACACCAGGTAGAAATTATGGGTAAATCTATGCATAAACTAAATTTGAATAAAGATAATTCTTGAAATTTTCAATGAGAATTATTTCTATAAATTTAAAAAAAAATCAAGAAAAATAATAAAAAAAATCCATCAAAATTTACTGATTTTAAAAAAGAATTGAATGAAAGTTGAAATGATGCTGCCCAGTGTTTTTAGTATTAATTAATCACAGTGAAGAAATTTAATTGACAACCATGTTTATTAGCATTTAAATAATTACAACATATAGAAAAACAGCTTAATTTCTAAATCAGCAATTTTTTTTATAACTGATTTCAATGTTGATTACTTGATTTAGTATTAAGTATTCCTTTTAATTTTTTTAACAAAAATATGCACATTTAAAAATGTATAAATTATTAGTAATCAAGACAAATACTTTAAGATATAATTTTTCCTTCCTCAAATTTAATTGTAACTAATTAACATTTAAATTTCATCTTTTATATGTGTTTTTTCATACAAGTCATGATGTAAGAGTTTTATCAATTTTTGTCATTCCAGGACTTTTATACCTCAGGGTAACTATCAAAAGCTAAGAACAGAAAGTTCATTATAATACAGTTATCAAATTATACTGACCATGTATTAAATATCAGTAATTTCCTGTCTTTTGTTTATTTAGATTTCTTCAGTATATTTTAAACAGATTTACTATAATAGTTCCAATAACACTCAATATAAGATTCTCTTATTATTATTAATATTGAAGAACACTTTGAATATTAAAAAACTTTAGAAACATTTAGTTTTTTCCATAATTTTTTCTCCAACTAACTCAATCTGATATAAATCAATGACACACAACTATATTTCTCTCCGTTACGTACATGTAACTAGAATTTTGAAATTATATGTATTTTTTTATTCTATTCCACAGTGAGTGATTTTTCTTTTATCTTGCTGTTTCAACAAATATCTCAATAAATCTTTAACCTCCTTGCATATGTAATATACGTTATAAGTTTAAATTAAGTTTTTGATTAAAAAAGATTAAAATTGACTTAATTTTAAAAAAAATGCAGTCTCTTAACTAAATGCAAATTAAAAATAAGTAACACTTTGAAAAATTATGATGCATTTACTCTGGGTTTCTTGAAAAGAATTGCATTTAAAACAGATTCTTCAAAAGAGTTATCTTTATGAGCAAGACATCCAGGAGCTACTAATGGTCGTCCATAAACTGTCCCACTAAAATAACATAACTTCATCAATATTTATCAATAATATATAATTAAACAATGATTATCATGTAAAAATCAAAAGCTTTTCTTTCTTAAATTAAAGAAACATAGCTAATAATTAGTTTTGTAACATATTTTTAAATCAATATTTCTGATGTAAAAATATGAATTTAAAATTACAGACTAATTAAAACAACCAAATTTATATATATGAAATATAGTATATATACACATACGCAGGTTAAAATTTTTATAAAAACAATTTTTCCTTAACATGAGATGCAACTTGATAAATCTAAAAAGCATTATATCATAATATATATATATATCAGGGGATATGGGTAGCCTAGTGGTTACAGCATTGGACGCTAGATCAGAAGGTCTGGGTTCAATGCTTGATGTCACCAAATACCCTCCGAGTACACACAGATTACGTACTCGTTAAAATAGTGGGTCCAAAAGTCTTGTGGGCGGTCATAGCAGCAAACACAGGTGCAGGGGGCTGGAGAATATTTCCCTCCCCTCCAGTTCCATGCCTAAATTGTGGAGGTGGAGATAGGTGGTGTCGCCATCTATTGTGTATGATCCAAGCCAAATTATACTGTCACCTGCACTGTGCTAAAAGCTAGCGACTGGCGTACACCTAGTCGCTTTCCATGATGAATTTCGTGGGCCTCGATCTGACACCATCTTACAGGTGGCATTGAAACAACACAACATATATATGTATATACATACAACAAAATTTAAAATTCTATTATATTCCCTATTTTAATTCATGTTGCTTTAAATAAAATTTTACTATTGGTAATGCAGAAAATTTTGCTTGTAAAAGATTCAAATATTTTATTAAAGATTATTATCAGAATGATTATCAATTATATCATTTATTAAAAACATAAAAAGTAACATTATATAAAATACATAAAATAAACTAAATGAATTTTTAAATTATAACTAAATTTAAAATATTAAACTTTACTATAAAAATCAAACACTTGTTTAGTAAAAAAAGAAAAAGAATATTCCAAATGTATATTCTTACGAATACTTAGGAGGTGCAAACTACTCTTACATTACCTTTTGCATGCAGTAAGGTCATACATTGGGACTGCCACATCAAATGTATGGCCAGAAAAATGTGGCAATGCTAACAGTATTTTATCTAACATGGTTTCATATGATTGACTCAAGGGTCCAGCAAGATCTAGAAGACGATCAACAATAACCACTGATGCTTTACTAGAATATGACTAGAAGAAATAATGAGTCAAGAATATATGTTAAATGTAATTTAAAAGAATTGTAATTTACTCATAAAAATAAAACAAAATTTAGTCTAATATTGGAAACATTTAGACAGCTTACTGAGATATTTTTGCAAGCAAATATGATAAACAAAACTGATTTCAATAGGTGTATACAAGATATGCAACTGGCAAGAGTATCAAAAATACTAAGCAGAATGAAATAACAAAAAAATAATTTTGAAATTTACGGTATGCTGTAGCAACTACATTGCTAACAATTTTTAACTAAACTGTACGACTGCTGTCCCTCTTTTTCATATTAAAAATAAGATTGTAGATTCAAAGTGTTTAAATGCAATAATTAGGTTTAATCTCTAGTACTCAGTTTTAAATTTCATGAAATGAACAAAATAAAAATTAAATGTCCTACATTTCTCTCTTTGTAAGAATAATAAATCTCTTTGAAACAAACGCTATTGAAAAATGTAGAAATGTAAAAAGAAAGACTATTCATAACAAACATAATAAATATAAGGGTCACCCAAATGAAAGTGGCATTGCTGTAATAACTATATAATTTGAAGAGAAAGATGGTTGTGCATGCCCCTATACAGGGTGCAGAGTACTGGGAATGCAGGCAATATTGTCAGCTCCTACTAGATGCGTGTGTGACAGCTCGGGAGCACGTTAAAAGGCAATGCTTGCATTATGGATGCCTCCAAATGATACCACTGTCAATACTGCCACTTACTGTACACCATTAATGAACTGAGAAAGAATATCAAAATCCACTGACGTGGCATGCTGTTCAAAAAGGTTATTGCATGATAATGCTCATCCTCATGTGGTAGCGGCATGCCAAACATTGTTACAGCAATTTCTCTGGGAGGTTCTCCAACATCCCCATAACAGCCATGTTAATACCACATCTTCCATCCATTCCAGAAACCTCTGAAGGGATGATGGTTTCCCGACTACAAGCTGCTGCTGAAAATTAGTTCCACAACCAATACCGTCGCTTCTTCACTCAGGGTATCCATCATGTCATGGACTGCTGAGACACTTGTTTCAACCTTCAAGGTGACTATCTGCTACCTCTGTATTACTTCATTCCTTTGTATACTAATTTATATTAATAGCATTAAACTATTTATCAAACTAACAGTAGTGCAACTTTCATTTGGGCGACCCTTATATTTAATAGAACAGAATGAATACAACAGTTTTAAACTGTTACTTATAAAAATATAAGGTATTTTGCAGCTAGTTCATGATAAAGTATTATAGCTATGACAGTAATTGCAGGAATAAATAAATTCAGCATCAAATACAGTAACTTCAGCATATAAAAGAGAAAAAACCTAATTAATTAAATTCACTTTACTGTGATTACCTCATGTCAGCTCTAAAATTAAAACATAAGTACAAGATTCAACTTCTGTCAATTTAAACAATAATTGTGAACAAAATAATACTCTTTTCTTTTTTTCTTTCTAAAGAAATGGCAAACAAAAACATTATTATTTCACCTTTTTTTGCTGATGAGATATATTTTCTAATTCAGAACACAGTATATGACTCAAAGGACCTAGGGAAAAATAATCTCCTTTAACTTGAAAGGTATCCATAAGTGATGATAGGGAATATGCTAGGTGCTGCAAAATAAAGCAGAAAAAAGTTACATTTAACTGGAAGAAAATTATGAATCACACAATCATGGAGCACAAGAAAAGTGGCATGCAAGCTTTATTTTCCTATTTTACATTTGTTTGATTTAATGAGAACTAACTAGTAAATATACTATCCAAAAAATTCAGAAACAAAACAAGAGATAAATTTAGTATAAAATAACGAAAGTGATTAAGCATGTAACTTTAAAAGAGTTTGGTGTAACATGGTACACAGTACGGGTCATGTAATCAACAGTGTACAGTTTACTGCACACAAAGTGAGTGAGTGAGTGTTCATTAGTGTCATACTCTAAAGCAGTGATTTTTTTCAACCACCGTGCCACCAAATTCTTTAAGTGTGCTGCCGAATTATTTTAAAATTATTAATTGTAGTCAGAAAAAAATAATAAATTCCAGAACCAAACCATTCGATTATTTTATATAAATAAACAAAGGGTATTCGTGGTATGTTAACTTATACTTTCGTGGATAGATAGAAGTGTGTTAGAAATAAGTAAAAAAATTTTTAAACATATTTTATTGTTAGTGTGTCGCCAAAGTTTGAAATTGTTAAAAGTGTACTGCAACAAAAAAAGGCTGATAATCACTGCTCTAAAGCAATGTGATGGTTATTGGTGACAGACCTTAGTAATTTTTTTATCTGTGATCAAGTGATGAGGACAACTCATCGATTGTGGCACCTCTCTCTCCAAACTTCCATATCAATGTGAGGACTTTGAACCACCACAGATTTAATCTGCATAAGACTTTCTATACAGTGGATCGTCAGCGTTGTAATGAATTTTTATAATCAGGGCTAGACTTTTGGCCTTTACCATAATGAATAGATATTCGAAAAAGATAATCTTTTTTGAGACATCCTAGTTAGAAATAAAAAAGTTCTATATTTCACTTAAAAACACAGTAATTAACAATTTTGGTACAAAAATTATATATTATTTCATTATATATATAATTAAGGTGCTAATTGAATATCCGAGTGCTATGCGCCCAGTTGTTGTTTCAGCAAGATGGGTGATAACATTACAATATGGTTGCCTTTATATTTTTATCATGTGGTAAAGTGGTTGCCATGGGGATGTTGTATATTATAGTTAAGTTTTATTGTTTTTTTCCAGCAGTAACTCTATTAGACGATTTTCACTCAATTTCTTAAAAAATTTAACCATTTTCAATGCAAGCATTCTACTGCTTCAGTCTTCAGTTGTATTTTGTGCTATTTTCAGATATGGGTATTACTAATATCATTGGGGAGTACAAGTTTATTTTTTTTAAAGAATATGAGGTTGTGCTTTTAATTATTGTGCATTTATGCTCTATTTTACTTTTAAATAATGCATTTTTAAATGTTCCTTGCTTGATGAAGTTCATTAAAGGAACTCGCAGTTTCTAGAATATTGCAAGTTATCAGCAATTTTTAACAGATATTCACTATTGAATAATTTTAATATATATTATGTAACTATTTTATGTGTGTATAATATAATATAATTATATAATACAATTATTATTATGTATAATAATTAATATTATAATATATGATCTTTATTTTATATATAATTATCATATTATATGATTATTACTGTCAAATTATATGATTATAATATATAATAATTATTTTTTCATGGTTATTATTATATATTACAGAAAAAATTATTATTATATTATATTGATATTAATTATTGATTGATATTGGTTATTTTCAATATATTCCTAGATTCTTTATTTGAAATATAAGCCAAACAAAATTACCTTAACGGATGACTGCATTTCGATAGGAAAACTTCTGATTGACACATCATCGGTTTTCTATAAAAATAAATTCAAAGAGTATTTAAAATATAACAACTTCCTAACTAAAATTTTGAGCATATGAAATTATCATGAGAAATTCATAAATATCTTGTAGGAAAAAATAAATAAAGGATATTTGTGCCACTCACTTTCATATTCATTTCTGTTGAGCTACATTTATAAACAGAAAAAAGTTCTGAAAATGCTGGCATCATGAACAGATTCTGAGACACAAAGACAGGAAATATTGGAACATGGAACACAGTGGCAGAAGAATTTTGAGCCTAAAGAGGATAAACATTTATAGTTATGGATAATGAACAAATTTGGCTTTTTAGAATAGAACAGTTACACTAGCATCATCTCTGCAATACACACTATTTTATAAGAGTTGCCCAAATAAAAGTGGCATTGCAGTAATAATTCTGCTATTTGAAGAGAAAGATGACTGTGCATACCCCTACAGAGAGCGCAGAGTGCTGGGAATGCAAGCGATATCATCAGATCCCACTAGATGCATCTGTGATAGCATGGGAGCATGTTAAAAAGCATAGTTCACATCAAGAATGACTCCAAACAATGTCAATATATGGGCATACAAGTTTTAACTGCGGAAAATGCGAATGTTAGAGAAATCTATCATTGAATACAAAATGTGCATGGTATGGAGTGTACGAGTCGCAGACTAAAATATTCTGATGGTGTAGGGACTTTCATAGTAGAAGAAGCAGTACTGATGACAGATCATAGCCTGGTCAAGTGAATGTGGTTATCACCAAGGAAGCAGTTGCAGATATGAGCCATCATGTAAGAATTAATCGGCAAATCAACACTTGAGAAATAGCAGAGGAAATGTCTATGAGCAAAGTAAGTGTTACGAGTAAAGGAACAAAGGACATAATACAGCATGAAAGGTTGCTAAACTGAAAGGTTTGCGTGCAATGCGCGTTGAAACATTTGACAGAAAAGTAGAAGACTGTCTGTTTCCATGCAACACCTTATATGGTATAACAAAATGAGAAGCCATTTTTTTCAAGGGTCATTGCCATTGATGAAACATAGTGTCATCACTTTGATCCAGCAACCAAAGGCATGACCTTATAATGGTGACACTGTTCATCCTCATGGCCAAAGAAGACTCACTCGTCAACTACAGCAATAAAGTCATGTTAACGACCTTCTTTACATCAATGGTCCACTATTGCTGGAATGGCTACCTATGGATGCGACTGTCAATGCTGCCACATTGCATTAACTGAGAAAGGATATCAAGAACTACCAACATGGGATACTATCACATGGGGTAATCATCCGGCATGAAAATGCTTGTTTTCATGTAGCTGTGCACGCCATACATTGTTACAGCAATTTCACTAGAAGGTTCTGAAACATCCTCCTTACGACCCAAACCTCTCGCCATGTGAGTTGGTCAGGTCCACTCCAGAAAGCTCTGAAGAGATGGCAATGTGCTGACGATAGTGAAGACCAGGTTGCTGTTGAAAATTGGTTCACAACCAACCCCGGAGCTTTTTCACCCTTGGTATTTATCATCTTGTGGACCGCTGGGACACTTGTTTCAACCTACAAGGTCTAGCCTGTGTCTGTAAGGTCTGTATTAATTCTTTCCTTTGTAAATCAATTTATATTAATACCATTAAACCATTTATTAAACCGACTGTAAAACAACTTTCATTTAGGTGACTCTTATAATTATATGACTGCAATAATAAAATAACTCAAAAATCATAATACACATAAATAAAAATAGGTATGATTTTGGTCATATATAATTAAAAATAAATTGCCTTAAATAAAAAATTGTGCAAGTATACATGTGTGGTTTATTAAAAAAATCAAAGAAAAATTTATTTAGTGAAATATTTAAAAAAAATTATAAAAAATTGAAATTTATATAAGCAGACAATAGCGAATAATTTTGATTTTTGAATACAGTAATCATAAAAATAAACTGACACAAGGAGTTTTTTGACCTGTGGTTATTACAAATACAATAGATTAATACATAAATATTTTTCTTTGAAAAAATATTAATGCAACTCAAACATTACAAAAATTAGATACATAAATATTTTTATTACATTAAAGCAACAAATAAAAATATCAGTGAAGAAAATAATTATATACCTTGCTTTGCATCAAGCTAAATAGCTGATTTTCAAGAGACAAAAATACTTGACTTGTAGCTTCAAATGTGTCACTATGACACCGTGATGGTAAGGATGATACAATAGTACAGTGCTTAAATTTATTAAGTTGAAGAATTATATCTATAGTTTTCCATGTTTCTCCCAAAAGAGGTGACATAAGAATAAAAACAACTTTCTTGATAGGTAAGTTCGATTTCTAGAAAATAAAAAATAATTATAATATATGAGAACAAAATAATCATTATAAAAACCTTTTATAAAGAGATACCAATAAAATTTTTTTTTCAATTTAAAGAATTTTTGTATACTGCTAATTAGAATGGTGTTTAATTAGATTATCGATGATATGAGTTTTCCCGAAACTTCATTATTTTGGATACAAAGAAATTGATAGTACTTATTCAAATTTGATATCAATACATTTACAGCCACAGGAAAATCTTGAATTTTTCACTTAAATTATTCACACACAACAAATTTTTTGTTTAGTCCAAGAACATAAAACATACCTTTATCAGTAATAAATCTTTATTTTACAATTCTAAATGCTTACTTTTGTGATTATACAATACCAAATACTAGTTTTAATATCTATTTAATTTTTGGACATATTTTCCCCCCATTAAGACATTTTTAAAGCAATCCATGATTGTTATAAAGTACATCAGCCCCAGAGGCGGATTAAGCGGGTGTCGGACCTGGCGGCCGCCAGGGGCCCCAAGCTTGATGTGTGCAAAGGCCAGCAACAAACCAACTATGCCACCTTGGAACAAGAAATGAAAAGAAAACAAAGATACAACGAAACCCCCGTGAGAAATTTATCAAGATGCAAGAGAAATCCTAATGTAGAAAAACTTTTGAAAATATTTTTAACAATACCAATATCGAATGCATCAGGTGAATAATATTTTTTAGTTTTAAAACGTGTTAAAAATAATTTAAGAAGTACTGTGGGAGAAAAGACAAATTGAACAACATAGCTATATTAAACACAGAATAAAATGTTTTGGACAAAATAGATATGGTAAAAATAATTGATGAATTTGTCAAAGAGAAATCAAACTGTATAGCAAAACTGTAAGATCTTAAGTAAGGCTTTAAATTTTTTTTAAATACTGTTAAGATTTTTTTTTTAGCCGATGAGTTTTGTTATAATAATACATTTTATTTTGAGAATTTAAAGTATAAGCAACTCTTTTCACTATTTTAGTTTTTCGACTCTTAAGCCCATGGGCCTCAAACCTTTTATCACCAGGGGCCTCCAACTACATTAATCCGCCTCTGATCAGCCCTATCAAAAATTTCTATATTTAAAACTAATTCAACAGAATTTTAAAATACTATAGCTTAACACATACTCATCCAGAAAATTTATTTTATAAAAATACCTAAACTTTTATAAAGTCCTATTAAATTTTGAGATGTCACTAATGATTTTAAAATTCACAATATATTTCTGAAAAATTATTACAGTTTATTTTACAAAATATCATAAACAATCTTAAAGTTACAGCTATTATTAGATAAGCATGAGGTGGATCTTCTAGCAACAGTTAAGCAAATGTAACTTATATTTTTATGAAAAACTATATATTGATGTAATAAATTCCTTTACCTATACATAGACAAAAATTGTTTTGAGTAAAAATAGTGAGTTTAAACCTAAGATTATATACTTTACGTATTTTCATATTTTTTACATTTAAAATGTTGATTCCATTAGAATATATATATATTTTAGAAATACAGTTCTGTTATTTCTTTGGAATTGGTTCTTTATAGTAAATTAAGTATATTGCTTTTTGACACTGTTGGGTCACAGTGATATAGAATTTTACAAATTCATTTTAATACTAGTTTTTTTGCAAAATATCTAACTACACTTTCTCACCTAAATACCATTTCAATCCAGTAATACAACAAATAAAGGGGAAATATGGTGCCTAAAAACATTTGCTTAACCCTGCAATCTTAGCCCAAAGTTAGAATTTGCTAATTCATTACCGTGGTTGTATGATTTTGTATCGTACCATCCTACTGTTTTGCTTTGAGTTATATTTATAGTAATTTAACATTATATTTATGATGGTGTATATATGCACTTTACAATAGAAACGAACTTTGCACCTATGATTAACTTAAAAATTTAGATTGATATATATTTTTATACAATTTATTTGTTTACAAACAATACCTTACATTAAATTTTTAAAATCCACCTGAGCTCAAAGGTATATTTTGAAAGAAAGAAGACAGCAAAACTTATTGGGGACTGCTTTCCTTGTCTCTTATTACTAACATCTTTTGATAAAATTGGGAACTTTATTATTTATATATCAAATCTCAATTTTAAAGCAGTAAATTTTGAAGAATAAAAAATTAAATATAACATACAGGCTTAAATAATTATTTTAAAGACATCCCAAAAAATTTACTATTCTACTCATGCATATAAGACATATATTAAAAATTTCAATGAAGTTCTTTTACATGCAAGAAGCCTTTACTATAACCTTGAAACAGTAGAAAACGAACAAAGAATTTATTCCCAATTTTAATGGTAAAATTAAATTCACAAAATTTTCTTTGAAAGATTGCTTCTAAAGTTGTAGAAGGCATATGGGTAACAGAGTTTTTAATTTAAAAACATCTATAGAAAATTAGGGCATCCAAATTAAAACTTCATTTTTCAAACTTCCACATAACTTGAGGACTTTCAGGATCATTAGACAATAGGACAAAACACTAGCAACCCACACAAATTGATATTTCTGTTGCTGATATTTTGTGATCATAACTTTCTTCTACATATGAACGTATACACAATATATTTAATGATTTTTTGTGTTTAACTTTTCTTTTTTGCTTATGCTTTTGTTTGTTGTAATAACTAATATGGAACTGAAGAGGTTAAAATGTAGTATAGGGGGGGTCCCTTGGCGATGTAAATTTCTTTTGGCGACCAAAATCGATTGCCAAGCTACTTAACTTAGCGTTAGGTGTCCAGAAGCCAGAATGAATTCGTTATCTCACAATAATATCTATATAAAAATCGCCAAAACCAAAGAAAAATTGCCAAATCTATTATATTCCGGACCACAAGTAAATCTGACGATTTTTATAATAATACTTCCTTTTCTTTAAACAAATTTATTTCTTACAAATAAAGTTTAAAAATCTAAAGCAATAAATTCTATCTAACAAACAAAAAGTTTTCACACTGAAACTAAACATTAAATTACTTTCACTCCATTTAAAATAAAGCGTTTGAAGATTACCAGAATGTAATAATATAATCCTAACTTAAAAACTCATTCTAGTAAAAATTTATAACTTAAAATAAAAGAAATAAATATTTGTTAGACTTCAAATTATTTAATACGTAACTAAAGCAAAACATGTCAATATTTAACGTAAATCTAACCACAAATGGTGAAAAATTGTCCACATATACTGCTCCACTGTCTAAGATTCTTTTTAAACCTCCGTGCCAGTGTAAACATTCGGCAGCTGCATCGTCCATAAACACTATAGAATCTTTTACTTGTTTCATAACTTCAGTCCATAGCTGCTCAATACAATTTAAAAAATGTTTCGTATTTATTTTCAACATTTTTTATAATTATCTTCTTGATTTCGAACCGATATGAATGACAAGAACCATTCACAATTTCAAAACAAAACTGTAAACAGAACGATGTGGCCGTACATAAACAAGCAAAATTTGCTGTTTCTGTACTACTTTGGAAAAAAAAATGTTTTTTCAAAAAGTTTGCTATTAATTTTTTAGATGTTGACAAAGAGCTAAAAATCATTTAGAAAGGGCTTAAGCAACAATCTGTTTTCATGAATGTTAAAAAATAATATTGCACAATGTACCAAACATGAAGAATACAATATCAACCTAAAGTTTCTAAGTGCAAATTGTATCTTTCAATAAAACAAATAAAAACACGTGAAAAGAAAGTAAAAACGCGTGAAAAAGAAAGTAAAATTTTTATTATGAAGCAAAGAATACGGGTATTTTTCCATTAGCTGGGTACATAATATTTAATCTGCTGTACCTTTAATTTTATTACATTTAATAAAGAATTTTTTCATAAATAATCAATTAATCGTTTTATTATTAAATATTTAATGTAAAATAATTTGTAAATGTAATTAACTTTTGAGCTTGATAGCTTTTGTCTGGCACTCAGCAACAGAAAAAAGTACCATTAAAAGAATTTAAAATAAAACAGAAGCAGAAATATAATATTGTGGCAACAATTTCTGATTTGTACGAAATAGGGAAGCAGTTGCGGTTTTAAGGATTCAAACTTTGTTAAAAGGCGATATATTAGTTGATGTACTTGATTATTCATTGATATAATATTCCATTTGTATTTACTATGTCTGATGAAGAATTACCTAAAGGATGGGAGAAACGAATGAGTCGTTCAACTGGTTAGTTTCCTTTCAATAACTGAAATCGATTCAGCAAATAAACTTACTTCTTCTGAAGTATTAAAAAAAAACGAAAGCTTTGTGTTATTCGAATTAAATAGAATTTTGTGGTGTAGTTAAAGATTATAATTTGATGTTAGGTGTAAAGGGAAATTTGCATTAACTGAGCACAAAAATCCATTTATTACGAGACTACCGTGGGGAATGCCGATCCAGCACTACTGACCAAATCTCTCGATTTCTTATATTTATCCTCTGCACATGTTTTTAAATCAGTTTGTTTTCAAATATATCGTTTACTTTATATAACAGAACTCGCGAATGCAATAAAAGAATAAGATTCCGTTTGAATGTGGTAAAGTGGGTATTCTATTTTATTGGTATCTGCTACACTTTATTTATACTAGCTTCGCCAGAACCATCCAAACAAAACGAAGTTGATTATATTTAAAATCAAGATTCATTACATTGTTCCAAATGGATATGGTTTTTCGTGGGCGTCTTTCAATTTCAGCGATTCGCATCAGCTTTTATTATTTTAATACTTGATTATAGTAATAAAATTGTTTTTGAGTATATATGAACGTTATACTGATCCAGAGAAAAAAACTTTTTGGCCTTTATTAACATCAATTGAGATTATGTTTATTAGTAATGTTTCTTATTCAATTTTTTTTTCATTTAACGTATTTATTTGAATTAAAGGCGCACTTTTTCTCCTGTGTTTATGCTATTGAAAATCGGGTGCGACTTAGAATCGAAGGTCTAAAGATTCGTTGGATGGGGAAAATATAATATGATACTAATTATTAGAGCAATGACAGGTTCATGTATATATTTAAATTTTTTTAACACTGGTAAAATAAATTAATTATTCACTTTTTGCTCTCATTTTAATGTTATGAATATGAATGAACCATTTTACACTATTTTTTTCACTTTTCACAAACTAACATGTAGAGAATTTGGGGGGTGTCTTAAATTTGAACAAATATGGTATTTACTATTGCTTCAGCTTATATGCATTTTGGTACTTACTATTATCGCAACAGTGCCAAGTTGGCAATTACAATTTTGCATATGTCATACACACTAAATTAACAACCATGTGTTTTGTTTCGAATAATATTGCCAAAATGGTTGTGATAATATGGAAGTACCTGCATTTCTTACAGCATTGTGTTAAGGATAATATTATCTGTCTTCTCATTTTATGTATATTAATGGATTTGTCTTACAAGTGTATTAAATTGAATTATACTTTTAAAATAAAAATTCCAAATTTAGAATTTGATTTGACAATTTATTCCAAAAAGTTTTGAGATTGTTATTAAAGGGAATATACTAATACATATTTGATAAGAAAGAATTCAACTAAATATTCCATTTCCTCTGTGGTAGTTTTCTTTCGTGATATGTGACATGCCCTTGACTTTGATTATTGAAAAGGCTGGTATTTTGAGCAAATTTAACAAATGTAATTTTGAGCCTTGGACATATACTGGATTGTCTAACCACAGGATATTACAGTTTAAAAGGATAATTTTGAGGCAGAATTACATGATTAAAAGTCATTTCTTAAACATACTATAAACTAGAAAAATTAATTATATAACATACTAGTGAGTGTACAAAATTATAAGTAAAAAATTGGTTCTTATGTATTAGCATCGCCACAGCAAAAGGATGCCACACGAATTACGCCTTGATATCAAAACAACAAAGATTCTAACTAGTTTTATTTTTTTTAAAAAACCCAATCAATCAGTGCGATTGATTGAGGTGTGTGATTCGTGTGGCACCAATTTAGCTGCAGTGACACTAATTTTAAAACAATCCACATACATGTGTTTAAAAATCAATAAGTTCTAAGATATCTTGAAGTTTATTTTATTAAATTATGATAAAGTTTATTTTATTAAATTATTATTTAGTTTGAGAGTGGAGAAATAAGAAAATGTGTAGTATGCATTAAATTTATATATTTATCCAATTATATATAAAATTTAATTAGGTTGTCCAGCATAAATTTATCAATATCTAAAATGTTTAGTAAATCTTAATTTATGTAAAGCAGAGGTGTCAAACTCGTGGCCCAAGCATTATATCAGTACAATGATATATAATAAAATGTCAAAATTTCTCCCAAAATAGGAAAAATAGTAGCAGAGAAGAAATGTTAAGTGTCAGGACATAAACATTAAATTTCTCTTGTTCTTTTATTTATATTTTAGTATATTATTCTACATATGTTTTTATAAATATTGATATTTTGCAGATGACCTAAAATTAAACCTGGTTTGCTTGGCCCAAGTTAGCCTTTGAGTTTGACACCCTTGATGTAAAGCAACAATTTTTCCTTGTTACAGATTTTTTCCATTTACTTCACACCAATAACGTTGTGCCCTTTTAATTTATACAATTATTAAAATTTACTATTGATTGCTTTATAAAATAAACAGCAAAAAAAAAAAATTACTTTAATTTAAAATATAAATTAGTATTAAGCATTGTGCTCTTTCAATACTTTCACAGTTTCATAAAATTTATAAGCTTTATGTTTGGAAGTATATTTTTTAACAATAAAATCAAATGTAATTTTGCAGGCATTTTTTGCTTAACATTTAAATATATCATGATATTAAGAACCAGTATTTGTGTCTAGAAAATACAATCCAGTAAAGGGGCACTTACGTATTAGAGTCTGTGCAGTCAAATTTGTGCCACATGAATCGCACCATTTTCCACCAAAATCAATGATTTAATGGGGTTTTTTTCCCTTCAAATAAAGCACGTAAGATTCTTTTTGTTTTGATATTGTGGTGCAAATTTTGCTGAGGTGATGCTAATATGTGTGTACCCAGAAAAGTTATACAAGAAGAATTTGGACCCAGATTTAAATGTTTTGCTGGGATGTGTACTGAGTTTTTAAGATCACAAATTAAAATTTTCCTCTTTGTAATTACATTTATAAACAACATAAGTAGGGAAAAATAATTTCTCAATGATAATTTGCTAAGTAACTCTTGACTTTGTATTGCATTTATTTATCATTGTTACAAGTTATGACTCTTTGTATTGAAAGTGTTTGAAGTCATATTTACTTAAAAAACATACATAAAGTGCAATGTTACTATTTTTGCTTCAGTATCTGCTACTTATGAAGGAATTGAACAAAAATCTAGACTTTCTTAATTGTAAAATTTATAAATTTGTGGGAATTTTAAAGAATCCACGAATGTACTCAGATTAACAAAATGTTATACACATACTGCAGTTCCTCAATAATCATGGATTTATAATATATATTAATTATATTTCTTTTCAGTTAACTTGCAGTTTTGCCAAGGGTGATATTGCATAAAATATGTTCAAAAATGTATGTACTGTTAGCTGTTGATTTTCCTAAATTACTACTAAACATTCTGTTGAGAACAGCAGGTAGGAGTTGCAGTTGTCAATATTTTATCTGACACTGATAGGAACATTTTGTGAATTATAGACATTTAACTTTAAACTAAGGATAAAGTTTATTGTTCACTTATTATAACTTAGTGGAAATAATTAATAATTGAATTTTATTACCCATGTTAATTTTATCAATGGAGTGATTTTTTTCTTGGCCTATATATTTTTTTTTATTCTAGACTATAGAAAATGTTTATTATTTCAGACAATTAAAAAAATCTTATTTTAAAAAATGTTCAAAAATAAAAGTAAGTATGTATTTTTAACACGCTTTTATAAGTTTCACTTGCATGTAACGGAATCTTAGAACTCGATTTTTACCCACTTTAAAAGATCGAATGAATTCGAAATTTTGCACAATTGTCAAGGACCGATGACAATACAATAATTTCATAATTTTGTTCCCTTGTCTTCATCAGGATCGTCAGGAATAACGATAATCAGATTTAGAAACTTATTGCATGTACCATTTTTAAATTTGGCTACTAATTCCATATACCATTTTCAGATTTGGCGACTAATTCCATATACCATTTTCAGATTTGGCGACTAATTCCAGATTTAGCAACTAAAAAAATAAGGTGTAACCTTAAAGCGAGTGTTTTTAATTTAAAGCTAATTATATGCAAGTGTAAAATATACTTGTGTTTAATACAAATGAAAGACTAAGAGTTTTTTTTTTAACTTTTTAATTTGAATCAGTATAAAAGGGTGCTCTTTAGTTTTTTTATAATTATAATTTATTTAAAAATAATTTGTGGAAGCCATGTCACAGAAATTTTACAAACAACTGTAATTTTATCATACATGTTTGGTTTTTTTCTTTCTCATGCTGACTACTTTTCTAAAAATATTGAATAAAGAACATTATAGGAGATATTACAAAGAGATATCAACTGTATGAAATAACAATATGAAGTACAGTGGAGTGTTGGTGAATAAACTTGCTGGGATTTGAACAGAAAAGTATTATATCAGTATCAACATGTATAAAAAAAGGGTATTTATGTTTTTCACAACTGTATTGGGGACATTATATGAAATGAAGCACATGGTTGCCAATTCATGCGAAATCTGGGTTGCCAACTTCTCGAGTTATCATGAACGTTAGCACTGATGTGATCCTATGTAAGTACTAAAGAAAGGCTTTATTTGAGAAAATCTTATCTTTTCATTTAATAACTTCTTTCAATAAAAATTTATCTTTTTCATTTAATATATTCATAACTGAATACTAATAAAAATTGCTTTTATGAAGATCTTTATAAATAAGGGAATCTTTTTATGGATTTTTAGGAAAGATTTATCACATTTATCAAAAATGTAATGTTTGAAAAATTATTATTTCTGAAATCAGTAGAACACAATATTATATTACTTTTTGAAAAAGGAAGCAAGTATTTTGCTTTCAATGTGAGTTTCTTTCGCTGAAATTATTTAATACATATATTTCTGATAAGAAGCACATTGAAAGTTTTTCCTGTATTTTTAACTTTTTTTTTATAAAATTACCCTCAGAATTTAAAAGTTATATACATATGAAACTTTGTAATTTTTTTCACTGAATGCAGTACTGTTTTCTTAAATATTTATTTCCTCAATTTTGTCAAAGCTACTTGTTCATCTCTTATTAGTTAAAATTCATTTATCATACTTTACTCCTTTAAATATTTTATTCAGTACTATTTTGTAAACATTGTGTTATTTATGAAACTGAATGGTCATCAATTCATTATTTAACAAAATTCTCAAACAGTGGCATAACAAAGAATATTAGGGCCCCCAGTGGCATAGCAAAGAATATTTGGGCCCCCAGTGGCATAACGAAGAATATTTGGGCCCCCGCAAAGTCAGGCATTGGGCCCCGTAGTTGGATTTTACGAAGGGTAGGTACTTGGCAGCAGTCAGGCTTTGGGCTCCTGTGATGCAGGGGTGTACGTTATGCCACTGAAGGCCCCCCTGCAGTCCGGTATTTGGTACTCAGATACTTGGCATCAGTCAGGTTTTGGGACCTCCCTCCCCCTCAATGCGGGAGTGTATGTTACGCCACTGTTCTCAAAGCTATTGAGAATGATAATCATTAACCAATTTCCTTTTGCTTATAACTTTTTACCTAGATTAATTAATTCATCAATAATGTAAAGAAATATTCATAATTAATATACATTCATAGCCATTTTTCATTGATAAGAAAATACTTTTTTTTAAAAAATTTTATTTTCTTGTCACAAATAAAAAAAAAAAATTTTTATGTTCTGAGAAAGATTTATAATTTTTTGAAAATAATTAGGTAATAGTATAAAAATTAAGAGAATATTTAGTGCAGAAAATCAGTTAAGACTACAACATCTTTAATCATGATTTGTACCCTGTCATGGCAAAACTAAACAAGTCTCTCAAATGTCAAAAATGTTTTTACTGATGATAATTTTTTTGGTCAAGTTTCTTATTGTTGAATGATTTTAATATCTTCAATGAGAAGTTATACTTCAACTTTGTATAATTTTTTTGCACTTAGCTTTGTATTATGTTAGTAACTTTGTAACATGTATATTTAAAAAGTTTTAAAAGTTATACTTTTTATAATTTATTATGACAAATAAAGTTGAACTTGAGTTTTTTTTTACTTTTAATCTTATCTGTATAATGATGTATTTTTGATAGTAAATAAAACTATATTTTATTTATGTTAAACTTTTTGAAATGTTTTGTTGAAGATTCTAATTTATCATATCTTAGGTCAGTCATATTATCTGAATATCTATACCAAAGAAAGCCAGTGGGAAAGGCCTACTAAACCTGCAGAACCAGGTGCTGGTGGAGGTGGATGTACTGTCGACCAAGTTCGATGTAGTCATTTACTTGTAAAACACAGAGATTCTAGACGTCCATCATCTTGGAGGGAAGAAAATATTGTAAGGACTAAAGAAGAAGCCCTGGAAATTATTGAAGGTGCTGAAATTTTTTTATTTATTTTAATAAGCCACAGTATTATTTTATGTTAATACACTTCTAGATAACACATACATGTTTAAGCACTGTTGTTGATATCACTACCTATATTGAATTCATTTCAGCATTTTCTAAATAACTACTTTTTTTCCAGCTACTAAAATTTAAACATCTCACACCTTATTCTACTCTCAGATTCTCCCTCTTTTGAGTTTACAGTTGCACAATTCTGTTGTTGAAACTGTGCCTTCTATTTTCTAAACAAGCTCTGTTTAGCATATCTAAAAGTATTGTGTTGAGTTATATTCAAGTTATCTTTTACCAACTGATTTTTATTAGAGTTTAATATCTGATATTGTTAACACTTGTATGTTTCGAGTGGATTATAAGTATTTGTAGTCTTTTTTTCAGTTCGTATAATTTTTCAATTCTATTTTTTTGAATAATTTGTTAAATTTTTGTGTGAAATATATATGAGGTTGGCTCTAAATATGTACCTTTTTTCACAGAAAATACTTTTATTCAGATTGAATAATTGTATAGTAATCTCCTTTAAAGTAGTCCCCTTGGGCTGCAACTTGTTAATTCTAATAATTCTGCCACTGTTAGAAGCCAGTATTGTAACATCTCTTTTGATATGGTTTGATCATATTCTGCCTGTCTTTTCTGAATTGAAATCTAGTTCTTTTGAGGGGCATTTTTTTCTTGGGAAAAAAAAACACAATATATTATTCAAATAATTATTTTACATGAAATTAAAAGTAGCAATATTCAGGTTTTTGTCATTTTTTTCAAAAAGTGAAATCTGATGGTGTTCAATCACATTTCCTCACTTTTCAGTAGTCTGTTGATAAGAATGAACACACTAGAAATTTGTATTATGTACAGAAAGTTTGATTCATTTATAAAGTGTGGAAAATATTTCTCTCAACTGTCCTATATTAAATGAATTAATACATGAAAAATAAATAAGCATTCCAAACTCATAACTTCAGATGTGAAGGATGGTTCTTCTGGTAAAACAATTATCGTTTGAATAAACACTGATGCACATTGATTTCCTTCTACTTGGACAAGTTTGGTTTGATATCTGATTTTTTAAAATACCTAATTGAAAAAAAGTCTAGTCTAGAAAAGTAGGGAAATGTGTGTAAACTAGGGCTGAAAAATTAAACAGCTTACGGAAAACTGTACAGCTTCAAGGAAATAGATTGTCAGATATGCAACATATTCCCTTGTTTAGTAGAGGTTTTTTTTAATCTGTAGAGTTGATTATATATGTATATTTTTTTAAAATTAAAATGTTGCAAGAGTTATAAATTGAATTAAATTATTATATAATTGTATTCTATGACATAGAATCACTCAAATCGGAAAAATTACTATTAGTAACTTGCAATCCATTATACAATGTTTTGGTTAGGCATATTGTTATTGTTTATACAATGACATTTTCATTGGCAGATAGTAATTTTGTGATATATTAATAATGCTTGCATTAATCTAGAATAAGAGAGACAGAATCACTCTTAAAAATTATTTTAAAAATATTTAGATTAACTCAAGGTAAATTGTGTAGGTAGTGAAAATATATAAATTGGTGGTTAAAGTGTAGTATAGGCGGGGGGAGGGGGCCTTTCGATTTGGCGATTTTATATAGATATTATGGTGAGATAACGAATTAATTCTTGCTTCCGGTCACCTATCACTAAGAGAAGTAGATTTGCGATCGATTTTGGTCACCAAAAAACATTGACATCGCCAAGGCCCCCCCCCCCCATACTACACTTTAACCAAATTGGTAAACAGAATTAAATCTGGATTTTTATTACACACTATTTATTTTAAATTTGAGCGCTTGTTTTTTATGGTGTGCATACTTCTATTTATTAAACTAGATTTTAAACTAGGTATATCTCAAGATGTGTGTTAATTATTTCATAAATATTTTTCTGTTAACAAGCTTAAAAAATAAAACAGAGGAATTTTTTATTTGTTTCTTTATATATTCAAACATTTTTCTGATACATTCTTCACTTTTAGCAATTATAAATAGTCCTTGTATTGTATAATTTTGGTTAAATATTTCTTAACTTTTCTGTTTTCTTATTTTTATTCATTTGAATGTACTTTACATTCA
>BMAO01021595.1:0-25407 GCA_019973975.1 Trichonephila clavata | reverse complement strand
TTTTGTGCGTATGTTCAGTAGGTCTGAGAATAGGACGTAAACTATTTTCATTCCTGTATTGTAATTAGTTAAAAAGATATTAATTAAAAACCTTAAAACGCTTAATTGTCTTAACCATGCGCGTTATTTCCCCGCCTAGCGTCGTGAATGAACAGAGGGTGAAATATTTCGGTATTCTCGACGTTATTTAAACAGCCATCCAATTTTTGTTTTTTAAATCAGACAAAAATATTACAGAATCGGAAAGATCATTTCTTTCGCCATGATACAGTACTTTTTTTTTCTTTGCAAAATAATAATATTTTATATTTAAGATTTTTTTTAAAAAAATAGTTAAAATTGACGCGTTTTTATAAAAAATTATTTCGAAATCATTGCGTATGAATTTATTTTCGTGTTATGAAAACGATATTCTACACTAAATAACTTCAAGCCTTTTTTCTTTTAGAAACAATCATTTAAAAATAAAATGCCCAAAACCTTTTTTTAAAGATTTTTCGAAAATTGTTGAAATATTTAACTTAATATTGAATAACTTCGTTATTTATAAAGATTATCATACGAAACTTTTGTTGTGTTGTAGAATAATGTTATCAAACTTCTGTGCGAAGATTGAAAACATTGCTTAAAAATTACGGATTTTTAAAAAAAATTGTGATTTTCGTAAAATAACGTTATTGCAAGAAATAATCTAAACAGTATATTTTGTACATTTTTATTTAAAAGTCCTCCGTTTTCGAAATTAATGTGTGAAGTTTGAAAGCATTAACTTAAAAATTAAGCCCTAAAAAATAAAAACTTTAATAAAAAAATACGCGATTTTACAGTTTGCCAAGCTTGGCGTCGAAAATGATTTCGCGCCAAATAGCTTTCAACTGTTTCACCTGACACTTCACATCTAACTCAAGGGTTACACCAAAAAGTTCTCACTTAAACATGCAAAAATCAGCAAATTTGGCGAGTAAAAAAAATGCGAGTGAAAAAGTTATTTTTGCTTCAATTTTCATCATTTTCTCTTTAGATAATTTTCAAAATTAAATCATTATTGATGTCAGATTAAGATGAAAGAACGTATTCAATGCATTTCTGAGATTCATTTAAAATATTTATCTGTATCAAATCTGTGATTTAAAAAATAAAAAGCCAAAAACTTTTTTATAAACAAGTTTTAATAAAACACTCACAATACTTAAATCAATCGTTTAATGATTTCTTCTTTAAAAAAGGTAATTGCATAAAACTTTATTCCATGTGTCGAACATTTCAAAAAAATCCTCACAATTTTACTTCAAAATTTAAAATAGTAGTGAAATTTTGTAATTTGAAAAATTTTCTACTTTTCTTTTTTCAACATACAACTATTTTTAAAAAGGCTACATTTTCATTTCTGAAGACTAAAAACTGCAACGAAAGAATTGGAAAGTGGGTGAGTGATTTATAAATTCGCACTGTTCACCTACTCGAGAGTTTTTGGCGACGGACTTCGAAATTTTAAGCCACGGTCAAGTGATGAGGACGACACCTGAGCTTCACCCATCTCTCCTAATTACCATACCAACTTTACCAACTTAAGAACAAATTTCGAAACGGGAGTTTTTATGACATAGTTAAAGAAATCACTCACATCGCGCGCATACACACACACACATAAGTGCTATCGTCCTAAGGGAAACAGGAAATTCCGATGGGGATGAAGCTATTCACTCGGTAAAAGCCCGTACAACCCCAGGGAAGCGGTGAGCAAAGAAAAAACAAGTCAAAGTAATTTCAAAAAATAATATTGAAAGCGCTGATTTTGTCAAGAGAAGGAAAGTGTTAAACGAGAAAGCCATGATACGCACTCACGGGCCATGCACTCACATCGTACGCGTCACACCCACACAGAAGTGCTGGCGTCAGAAATAAAGGAGGAAATTAACATGAGGATTAAGCTATACCCTCGGTAAAAACCCGCTCAAGGCCGGGCCGGGTCAGCTAGTATATATATATATATAAAGAGCGTATTTATTTCTCATATTAACGTAATATTCCTTGAAGTACGAGTACCGCGCTATTGAGAATACTTCTATAGACATTAGAGCTCGTAAGGTTTAATTATTATCAAGTGAAGGACGAAGAGACACAACTGATAATACACACCCCACACTCCTAGTTTCCACACTTTCAAGAAAAACGAAGAAATTGTTCAGAAATTTCGGCATCTGATAAGTAATTTATTTTATGGATTTCATTATAATCCATCGTTACTTATTCCACCAGATTAATCACTGAACTATGTTGAAAGTTTTCTGGTCCCTTTATCATTATCGCTTTTATGATTCAACATACTATATTTCACAATAAAAATAGCAAAACACGTCCTGTGCCATAGATCTGATTCAGAGCCCGGGGTTGAATTAGTTTTATCAACCTTTTTTGGACATGGTAACATTATTCTGAGGCAATAATTGGTCAAGTGTGTTGCGCGTTACATTTATCACTTGTAGAAGACCTAATTGGACACGAGTAACACGTTAGAAAATATTTAGAAATGACGTTATTATTTCTGTATTTCAGAACCAACTTAATATATTGGTTTTTCATTAAAATGAAGTCTATTTAAATTACTCAATTGTTTTTGCATGCATCTCAATGCCTATCAGCCACTTAAAGAAAATATTATTATTTTTGTTTCAGACAATTAAATTTCTGTCAACAAAGAAGAGCCATCGTAAACAATAAACTTAACAATTTATTTATCTAGTGTTATTAGGCCTGGCACCTTCAAGTTGGGAGAGCTACGTTTAGCGTATAGAGTTCAGAGTACAGAGTGATTGTAAACAAAAAAAAAAAATTTTTCTACTTACATAGTGTTCAGACGCCCTCTGGCGGTTACAAAGAGAATTCGTTCGGAGATTCTTAACACCACTTAACTGTATCCAACGTATATGTACGTCTCGCACAGTCAGTGTGGTAACTGCCCCTGGTGCGTATATATACACCTTTCCATATTATTATTATTATTTTTTATCGGCGCTTCTATCATTAAAACTATTATGAAGTTTTGGAATGCGTTAAAATGGCCTTGAGAATGTTTGTGTAGGATTTATTTATTTCAGAAACGGATTTGCTAATTTGTACTTTTCTTCCCCAACACATCGCATGCACAGGCCTTTACGAGAACTGGTGTCACTGGGGAACGAATAAGGGATTAACAAAGCTAAGGATCGATTGGACACAGACAAGTAAAATGTCAGTTTTTTCTTTGGTCATTTAAAAATATTTTTACGACTCGCAAAAATAGCATTACATATTAAATGAATGCAAATTTTTAGGGGATATATTTAAAGTATTGAAGATTAGAATTAAAATCTGTGGAAGATATCAATTTTAGAAATGGGTTGAATCGACCAATACAAGGCAGTATGTTTAAAACGATTAAAATTTTCGATATGTGTTATAGTACTTTACTTTTATAGGTTTGGCTCTTGCAGGTAAAACGTAAAATAATAATGTAATTAGTAGTTCGAAATAAACATGTTTTATACGTGTTAGTTATAAATCCTTTTCTATTGTTATATCAGATTTTATACAACCAATTAATGCTAAGTAAGAAAAATTAATTTTTCTACATACGCAGACTGTTATAAACATATATGTTTATTTTATTTTTCAGATCGGCATTCTTTTTTATGTGAGCTTTTGGACGTACATTATAGCTTTCATAGCATCATTATTTATTGAACTTCCTATGTCAAGATTAGTTCGATTATTTTTGTAATACGAAAAAATATTTTGGGATTGTATTTATTGAATAAAAGCAAAGTTTATTTTTGCTATATGAGTCTCTTGTAACTAAAATACCTATTTTTTCAAATTTTTCATAAATAAAATTATTTAGAAATAATTTATCAAATTTAGAGTATAACCATGAAAAAAAACAGATTTAAAAGAAATTAAGAGAATTACAGTCTTAGATATCTTTGTATTTCTTGTATGTATTTGCTGACGTAATCCTTGTAGAATTTTGCGCTATTAATTTTAAATCAATTATTGGTCACTTTTTTAAAAAATCCGACTCCCTCAATAACTTTTGCACAAACTTAGAAAATATAGGCAAAATTAATATATCCTTCTTTATAAAAAACAAAAGTATAATTTTACTGCATTAGATTATTTAGTATAAATAATAATATTTATCATTATAGATGGCATTTTTTTCACATATCTAATTTTCATATCATATCATGAAACAGTATCAATTTTAAGTATCTTTAAATGTCTTCGTTAATTCTTAGGGTTTGCTGTGGAAGTTTACAGAATATTTTGTCTAATCTTAAATGAATGTCTCAACTATTTGATTATCAAAAAATTCTATTCAATAAATTTTGAACCATTTAGGTTAAACGATGGGTGATTATTTTGCAACTACAAAAACATTAAATTTTCGAATGAAATGCAAACATTATGAATTACACTCGTAATATCATTGATTTGAAATTTCCTACATTTATCCAAAATAGTTCAGGAAATTTTGAATGTCAAACCAAAATTATATACATAAAAAGCAGTTTATTACTTTATAATATTCAGTTATATATTCGCTTACCTCATGGATAACGAAAAAGGTTGAAATTACTTCAAAATCTTTGCAAAGATTCATGTACTTTGATGATTTGATGTTTCCACAAATTTGATGAGGCAATCCTAGGTTATTAATTGATGAAATCATAGGTTTTTAATTGATGCAACCTTAGGTCATTAATTGATGTAATCACAGATTTGATGCTATATGATACATAGTTTACAAACGAAAACGTGTGCACTTGCAACTAATCAGGGAACGAAATTTGAAACATATGCATGTGTTTAAAACGTAGATCTGCAGAGTAAAGATATATACAAACTAAATTTAACTAAGCGATATATAACTGAAATAATTCAATTTTTAAATAAATTAGTTATGTTATCTAAGCCATTAAAGGATTATTAATTTTTTCTACCATTAAAATTTATACCAAATATAAACAAATAGATAAGAACTGAGAGGTTGTTACGGTTATCCCTTTTCCCTTTTACTACTACTACATAATAACTGTTTGACCTAATAATTATTTTATGAACATTTAAAAAGTAATTGATTTTTTTTTAATCTCGATGTTTAGAGTTTTTTTTAAGTGTAAAAACAACTAAGCAACCGTTTTTTACGTTTAGAGACATATATTTTGCATTTTAAAGAAAATATTGTCTCCCATATGTAAAATTATGTTGCGATTTATCGAAATATGTATGTATTATATTCTAATGAAGTTTTATTTTCACATTTTGCGATCAAAATAAGCAATAGCTGCAGAGAAATGTGTTTATTTTTTCACTTTACAACAGGTTATGTGTACTACGGAAAAATACTTCGAAAACTACTCAGTGTTTAATTTTATGACAAGAAACGATAAAAAACGTCATGGAAACCGTTAATCAGTTTGATACAATTTTGGAACATTTAATTCAAAACAAATGTAGCATGAATTTCTTAAACTAAGAAAATTCTCACTGTTAATATTAATTTTGAAGATATAAGCCACCCTGAAAAATTACGAAAGAAAACATTATCTGAGAAACTAGACTTTCTTTCAAAATTAAAATAATTAATTTTAGTTTTATACAAATTGATACATTATACGTAAAATTCAATTGACTAGTTCTGGTAATTCTGAATGTGTCAACACAAATTTATTAAATTCCATATTAATAAATATTTAGGAAATTGTGCAAGTGAACAGATTTTCATAATTTATTTGAAAGTGCCTTTCGTAACAATGCAAAAAGTAATCAAATTTGATGAAGTTAATTATTTAAATTTATATGTGTATGATAATGTTCTTGATTACATTAAAGGGTTTGTGTGATTGCTTACAAGAATTACGAAAAAAATCCTTTAATTGTTAAGAAAATATGGTGACGAAAGCTTTTTATTTGAATTATTAAAAATTTAACACCTGTTAAAGTCCTAAGGATTCTCGATTTTAAGAAATTTACATAACAATACAGAAACTGAGATCAGAAATTTCGAAAGTTTGGGATAAACATGATAATCTTATTCAAACTTAATGTCATCCATTTTGATGAAATTAATTCCATCAGAATTTATTTTAGAAATTAATTAATGACAGATGTGGTTTTTGTAAAAGTAATCATCATTTACTTTATCAAAAGTATTTTTACTTATCAATGAAATCTACAAATTTGTATATATTAGCTTAGAAAAGTGCGTATATATATATATATATATATATATTCCTTCTTATTTATTGAGCGTTCTTCAGGATTCGGGAAAATAAGACTATTTTAAACTTAGTCGACAAAGTACTCAAATTTTCTTTCAGAATGATTGCTTGAAGATCAATGCTAAATGTAAATTGAGAGGTTTCACATCTTAATATGGAATCTGCAGTAAACAAGATTTGGGCATTATCGTTACATATATATTTAAAAATTCTGACACTGAATAGGAAAATATGAGGCATTTAGAGCATCTAAGCAATTAACATTCGTTACTACAAACACAAGAATATACAAGAAAAGTGTTTTTCAAAAACTAAACAAATACGAAGTAGCTTAATATTGAAAAAACTATAATATTAGCATTAATGAAAGCTAAAATTTCCTGAAAGAGACAAATCAAGTCGATTTTACTTTTTATAAATTACTTTTAAGAAAAACGATTCAAACCAGACATCCAAATCGAAATCCAGACAAATACATGCTGCCAAACTGAAAAGGAAACTTTAGAAAGAATATATTGATTTTGAAGAAAATATATATTTTATTCCAAAAACACTTATAATTCTGCCGTAAATTATAAACAACAGAACAAATATATTGATGAATAAAAATAAATGTAATTGTCGTATATATATGTAATAATTCTTCAAAAAACTGCATGAAACATAAATGTCCATAATCAGTGTTAGATATGTGTGGAATGTTTTCTGATGGGATCCAGCAGATAAATCACTTTTTTCTATAATATCTAGTAAAAGAGTGTTAGTTAAAAGCAGTCGAATGTGAACGTGGGAGATGGGTTTGCATAGAAGAAAGAGTATTAGTTCTGACCAGGTGTTCATATAAGTCGAAACACCGCTCGTAATCTTGAAATCAGCAGACTTTTCAAGACATATGATATCATATCGACAGTTAGAGTTGGAAAATCGCTTAAAATTAGAAAAAAAAAACCAAGATATTTTTTGAAAAGTCTCTCATTCAGGCGCAAACCATTATGACCTATAGTTTCATCTTTTGCAGTACCACAGGTCTGGGTTGCTTAGTTTTCATCGAAGACATATACACAAACTCTTCTTTTGTAAGTGTAAAGGGTTCATTTTTCTCCCAACTTAATATCTACACTAATATTACTGCTGGCACCCCTGCATTTAGACCTACCGTCCGTTAATTTTGTCCATCTACGTAGAAACGGCATTATCTAGAACAGCGATACTCAACTCGCGGCCCACCGGGTCTTTTTAAGTGTCCCTGTCATGGCCCATTGCTCTGAGAAATTTATTTATTTATGCAAATTTGGTGGGAAATTCTTTGTGAATAAATCAGATAAATTAATTTTGCTGTCGATGTCGTATAGGTGTGAATAGATATTTTTTTTCTGATTAGTGATAATAGACAACAGTAGAGAAGCCATTTAATGAGTAGAACTAATTTTTAACCAACTTTCTTATCTTACAAGCGAAAAATATTCGAAGAAAATAGATTGTTTCAAGACTACTGGGATGTTGAATATTTTGTAGAGAAAAACAACAACTAATCTCTTTAAAAGGGCTGGAATATTTGTTCACAAATAGTGATCTCACATTCCCGAATGTCTTTCCTGTTCTACATTTTAATCAATCATCTGAGGTATATGCAACGAAAACATTGTGAGTTGTGGATTAGCTCATCTGACATTTTCTATTTTGCCCTCAACTAATCTTATATTTACGAAGAGAGATGTTCTCTCCCAGATCACAAGCATATTTGCCCCACTTGGTCTCTTAGGTCCTGTAATCAGTAAAGGGAATTTTTTCATGTAACTTTCATGGATTCTAACTCGAATGACATGAAAAATTCCTTCCTGCAGTTGCTAAAGAGTAGGCTTCTTTAGTGTAGTTTTTATATTCATCTGAAAAACTATTTCTAAGATTTATACTTTTAGAAAATCTTGAAAGTATAATTTTTCTTATGGATTAAGTGATGCTACATAGGGGGAAGGGCATGCTATATATAGCTCTACTTAAGAACAATGATGACCAAGATAGTCAGCCTTTGTAATGAAAATTAAAGAACCCTCAAAACTTGAGCCATTCCCAGGCTAGAGCTGTCAGCTCGCATTCTACTCTCAAAGCTATTGAGAAAATTTACGATTATTTTAAAAATCAACACATTTCATACTTAACATTATTCTCTGATTCAGCAATTCATTCAATTTGGAACAGGGTGTCACATCACCTTCTTAAAACTTTGTAGCCTACAATGTTGCAAGAATACAAGATTTGATGTTAAATTTTTCCTCGCAACATATTTCTTCTAAAAGTGACCCTGCAGACCTGGTGTCCAGATCCGTAAATGTTTCAAATCTATTGAACTCCTATTTGAAGAGGAATGTTCCTGGTCCTTCAATTCTCACAAATAATGAGCATTTAGAGAACAAAATCAAGGACTTGGAAGTGAAAAAAGAATTAGAAAAAAGAGTGAACTTGATTTTTAAAATAAGATATTTACCTTGACCAACGATTTTTCTAAAGTTATCTTTGTTGCGAGTTTTATTTTCAGGTTCCTGTCAAATGACAGGTTTTCAAAACATGAACCAGTTTTAAATCCTTTGTCTCTTAAGAAGACCAATGAAGCATAACTTTGGCTCAAAAAGTCAGTTTAAAAAACTGAATTTAATAATGAAACAAAAAATCTCCAGAGATATGTGTCTGTTCCTCGTAGCAGTAAGCTAGGATCATTTAACTATTTAATTGATAAAAACAATATTATTTCAGTACTGCCTACTGAAGAATGCAAAACTGATCTATGTCAATAAAACAAAAATACACGATTGAATTTCCCAATAAACATGTCGTAATTTTTGCATCACAAAACATTATGACGTAATATACATTGATGTTAATTCTAATAGTTTGCTATATCATGTTCGATTCAAATATTAGCCACTTATTGGCAGAAATCTGACACTCGAAGTTGTATGTAGTTTTTTCTTTTTTTGTTTTTGTTTTGAAAATAAAACAAATATTATTTAACTAAATTATGGGTGGTTAGTCCAAAGAAAGATTTACTTCCTCATATCCCTTTAATAGTTATGAAGTTGATTTTTGTTATTCATTTATGGTTAAACCAGTGTTTCTCAAAGTTTCAGTATTTTCGACCCAATATTCGATTATAATTTTCAGCACCCCCCCCCCTCTTTTATACTATAACAATGTACAAAAACCGTAGAGTAGTTGAATATTGCGACGTTAATATTCAATTACTCTCTCACTCCCCCATTTTCTCCAAAGAAAGTAAGACCCTTTATGAATTAAAAAAATTAGACACAAAGCTACATAGTATTTATAAAACTATAACTCAAAAGCGGGTTGGGTGGCGTAGTTAGTTTGGTTCCGGTCTTGTACACTCAAGTTTGTCCTACCCCGGCCCAAGTCGGTGGATTTTTATGATGCAAAAAAATTGACAGTGCCCATGCCGTTGATTATGCGGCATATAAAAGATCACTTGAGTATCTGTTTGGCTTGGGTGCTCTCGGAAATATTAAATTCCTGATACGGCCTCTCATTTTCAGAGCTCAGTTTCTTCCCTCTCGGGAAGAAAATTGAATTAAGTCTTCCTTTTCTTCCTACAGATATTGTACAGTATTTCAATAATAATCACAAATATGAATTTTTTATCTTCCTAAAAATTTTTTGATGGTGGATCATGGTTATGTTTTTTTCTCAGAAAGAGTCATATTTTAGCTTTAAAAAAAACATAATAAAAAAATATCTCTCATCTCGGGATTACAGCAATTCAAACGAAATGTTTTTTTATTTGGTTATAGGATAAAAGGTTGAAGCTTTTATTTTTAATGACGCTATTCCGCAAGATGATACGTATAATTTATATCAGTGTAAATGTGTATTTTTTTTATTTTGTCAGAACGTATTTAGTTTTACTTTATTCCAAAGTTATTTTTTAAAACCTTTTATTTTCGATAGGCTCACGCCCCCTTGTAGGGGGCCCCACAGTTTAAGAAATGATGGTATAACGATATATTACCATGTATTTTTTTCTTTCAGGTTTTCAGTTATCGAAATGGATGCTTCCCCAAATTTTCCTAATGACCATCCATGGCAAGCAACCTTTATAGGAATCTCGATACACCTTAAACGTATATATGTGATTTTTGGTATTTAGTTACGTAAAAAAAATATTTAACCCGACTATACAAGCAAAATCAGAAAATAAATTTAAAGCAAAATAGATAACTAAAAACTAATGCTACAATATGATATTGCTGATAGATAGATGTATTTGTTTTTTCATAACACACTTACCAATGTCTCATGATTTGTAAATATTTAACAGATTAATCAGTTTTATAAGTTATAAAGATAAAGAAATTGAGTTTAAAATTATAAAATTATTAGGAAAATATATTTCAGGTTCCATCAAAATTTAGATTTCCAAAAAAAAGGCAATTTATATCAGCTAAATTTGGTGATAGCCATTTTGAAGGCTGTTTTAGGTATAACACTAAACAGGATTATTTTAGTATTTCAAATTTAGAAGTAAATCCTTTTGCGTTGGTAATACGCAAGGTGTGCTCAAAATCTATCCAACCATAAATATATCTCTAGCTCAGTAGAGACAGCTAAATGCCACATGCTAAATGCCCCTTCGTTTAGTGTATCAATTGTTTCCAGCAAGCATTCGAGGGAGTTGCTGTTATATGTGTTAGTTGGATATTTCACCGCTTCCCTTACAAATGTTTTTGGAAAAAAAATTGCAAAAAAAATCACGTTATTTTAATTTTATTATTAAATACAAGAAATGAAACGAAACAAAATATGTGGTTCTAGGTCGATTTTTAATTTTCTACAGGTGTAAATACACATTAAGTTTTAATATTAGTTTACCATCTCGAGTTATCTCGGGCAAATGAAAAAAAGTTTAATATTAGTCTTTGTAGGATAGTTTTTGAAACAAAGGACAGTACAAAGTTAAACCTGACATTCTGTACATTGGTAACTGGTCTCTTTTCTTACTGGATTACCTCTGGAATCGCTTTTATGGGAGCATAGAGTACACTGTCTGAATGTGGCTACATACAGAAAAATCATTTTCGCTCTGTGGCGTAACGGAAAACATTAGGGCGCCCCTGCAAAGTCGTTTTTCAAACTTTAAAAAACACCTTTGCCTGCTTCCTGCATTGGACTATCCAAACAGAGAAGGAAGATGAGAAATAAAACTCGCACACTTACGAAGAATCTGTATACCTTCCACAGTTAAGAATATGTGCATAATGCATTTCAGAATTTAATAAAAAATAATTTATAAAATTAAGCAAAACAATATAAAAATATTTTAATCTAAAAGCTATTTCTACTATCAAAAAGGATTTTTTAAAAACAAGAGCAGTTAACAGACATATATATTGTACAAATATATATACAGGGTGCGGCGAAGAAACCCGGATAAACAATTTTTTAAACAAATTTATAAAAAAAATTAAGAAACTAACAAAATATAACAAATAATACCAAAGAGTACACTCGTACTAATAAATAAATTTAATTGGTTTCAAAGTGACCGCCGTTTGCAGCAATGCATCAGAAGCGCAAACGCTTGTAGAAATTTTCAACAATGAGCCTCAAGTCTTTTACCTTTAATCTATCCCATTCCCGCAGAAACAATTGCTTTAGAGCATAGGTTCCCAAACTTTTTTGTCTCATAGACCCCTTGCCATGTTTTTCGGCTAGGGGTAGACCCATGCTTAATTAATATTGAATTTTGCAAATTTATCAATTTAAATGTCTTTTTAACAGCTGGTACTACTACCCCTACTGTAAAAGAATTAAAATTTCTAACTGTAATGAAGTGTAGTGTTTAGAATTTAAAAAGTTATATGTTACTTAATTAATAAATAAAACTGTTAAATAAACTAAATAAACAACAAACAAATTATTTTAATGGGAGAGATCAATCTCTAGCACTACAATATCAAATTTTAAACATTTGGTATCAATCTTGTCTGGTTTAATTTTAAATCTCCTCTCTGTTATAGTAGTATCCTGTTTTTTTTTCTTTTTTCGAGATTGTTAACCACGCTGAAACTCCTTCCCTCTTTGAAACGCAAAGAAACACTTACTCACAATATTCCCTAAGTCGGGACAAATAACAGGTTTGACTTTTTAAAGTCAAAATTGCTGGCATCCATTTCTAAACTTTAAGATCTTCGTTACTGCTTATTAGTTCCTATTGTAATGTGACATTTTTTTTCAATGTGGCCACATGAATTCACTGCCTACTGTGGTATTGCCATAGTCAAAGCATTCTCAAACCTGGATATCAAAATTTGAATAAAAGGCATTTAAATGTTGAATGTAGGTTAAAACGTTCTGATAGATTGTCTGTGACAAATTTAGAAAATTCGAGACCTCCAGTATATATTTCTTTAGCTTAAATCAGGAAAGAAAAGCTGAAAGGGTTCTTGTTTTAATAAAATTTATGCTTTGTAAATGCAAATTAACATCATTAAATTTAGTTAATAAATCTGCTAAATAGGTACAATTTGGTTTACACTTGATTATAAGTTTTCCTTTAAAATTTAGGTCACGATCTAGTTTAATGAGAGCCAGTATCTCATAGACCCCCAAATTAATTTTTGGCTGACGTAGACCCCTTGGAGGTCGTCATAGACCCCTGGGGGTCTATATAGACCACTTTGGGAATCACTGCTTTAGAGACTCTAAAGTTTTGTATGGTTTAGTAGGAGGAAGTGAGAAGTCAAGTAAATTAAAGATCGAGAAGTAGACACGTAGTTGTTGACAAGTGAAGCGAGCCTGATACGTGTTGATGTACGCGAAGAGAAGCGGATTTAAAATAGTGAAATTCATTATTATGGAGCGTGGAATCTTCACCCATTCTTCCAGCCATATAAAGGGCCCGAAGTCGTCACAAAGGAACCTCAGCAGTAAAATATAAATTTAGTGACTTTGATTAAGAAAATCAGATTATTATCGTGGGGCGTAGTTGTAATTGTGCGCATTTAAGCTTTCCTAGATTCAGTTGAAAAAAAAATTCTGTATTATCCGCTAGTATTGATACCCCACTTCATTACTCCACTCTCGCTTATTTATCGTAACTAGTTGTGTGTAATTTTATATACTGATAAGCATCAATAAATCAGTTTTAATTAGAAATTTTTTTTGATCATTTAAGTCCACCTACCCATCCAGCCGAGTTTTCGGATAGACAGGAAGGTATTAGTGTAAGGGGTGGCTACAGGTCACCACAAAATGACTGCCTTGAACGACGAGAATACAAACAGTCAAAGCTAAGTCCTTAAAAACTACATATTTTTACCGAATATTTTGTGTTATTAATTCATTTATGATTAAAAAATGTGTTTCAATGAAAATACTAGCTGATGTTCCCTGTGTAAGGCTAGATGCGTTTATAATTTAGTCTTCCAGAGAATATTTGTTGGTGATTTCTTGTAGCACATCATGGCTTTAAAATAATTCAACATTTCAATTGTATTCATGTAATTCTGTTAATGTTGTGGATGAGAAATGGGTCTCATATACGTTTATATATTAAATATTGTCTGAAAGAATACTTGTTCATTGGGGCATTGCTTGAATTTTTCATTAGACTGGGCAGTTTTAGTGAATAAGTTGGAACGAGCTTTTAATACATACATATTTTTATGAACATTTCTTGATAAGTTATTCTGCTTATCACAGCTTATAAAATTGAATGTGGAATAAGTCAAATAAATTCAAAATAAAAAATCGATTACTACTCCCCCCTTTCCTTGTCTAAAAGTCTTATTATATGATATTGCTTTGGAATTATAGTATTTTGATAACAAACCCTTCGGTGTGATTTTCTCTTATAAAGATAGAATACTCAAATCAGGTTGCCCAGACTTTCAGTAGAGCAGGATTCATCTTTTCAATATTTCATTTCCATGTTAAACCAGTCACAACATTTTGTACTACACCTTTTTTGCATTCCTTTACTGAATGTCCATTGTAATTAGATAATATATTTTAACATTGGCACCCACTCTGCATAATATTTTTTTCTTGAAAGAAATCTTATCTTAAGTAGCTTCAAAATATACATATCCTTACCTTTTGTTGATTCTCACGCATCTTAAAATTTTAAAAATCACACCCTTAAAAGAACTTCAATTTCTTACAGGAACGATAAAAAATGTTTGTAAAAATTCATTTTATATTGGGATATATAAGTTGTATTGAAAAAACTGAGAATGTGTCAATATGCATAACTGATCCCCATTTCCCTTTCAAGGAAATAATAAATGTTTTTTGATTGGGTTTTATATGAGTTACATTTAATTTCTTAACCTACATACATATTCCAGTTTTAAATTAAATAGCTAATCATTTCTTTGAAAAAATAGTCTTAAAATAAAATTCCAATCCCATGCCATTCTTTGTTATGGTTTACCCATCCTTCATTCTCATGTTCTTACCCAGGCATTACTCTCCAATGGAAACCTAAACTAAAAAATGATGATTTAGCAATCCTGGGAAGACATAAACAATTTCATTAAAAATCAGGGCAGTTTGTGTGAGATTGTCTCCCTGTTAAAATGGTATTTCATAAATAAGTGGCATGAATATTAACAAATTTTTGTATTACATTTACTAGAAAGAATATTTGAATCGTCAACACAGTAAGAATTATGGATTGATTGTAATAATTTGTGTGAAATATATACAATACTTCCCTTTTAATGTAAATAAAAACGTGGCTTTTTTGTGTTTCATATGCAATGTTTTAAAAGGAAAGAAAATAGCTGATTTTGTTTTCAGTAACTTTTCCAAGTGGGATCTATTGGGGAGCCGTTAAGGAACTTAGTACTACGTTTTTTTTAGTTTTTTTTTAATGTACATAGAAGAAGTCTTCGGAAACACTTTCTCTAACTGAAACAGCGAAAATGAGTGCATTGATGAAATGTATTTTTTTATAGCAAGATTACAAGTATCTTTTCAGTTTTGTACGGTAATGAAAACAATAGGAACTCAAGTTGCAATGCAACTTTTAGATACTTTGTACGGATAACAGTTCCCTACGTTTCGCGATGAGTGATTGGATGCACGAAAATATAAAATGAAACAAATAGTTAATATATTATTTAAATTAATATTTTTTTACATGTATAAAGGGGACTAAAACTTCTAATGAATTGAAGGAAATACTTTAAAACACTTTTTATGAAACATTTCAATGCAATTCCCCAATACAGTTTCATTCCACTTGTTGTACTCTCTTGATATTAAAACTGCGACCTTAATTTTTTTAAGGAAATATTTAATAAATGTTTTAAAGAAAATCAGCATATAAAACAATTAAACTTCAAGTTAAATCTTGAAGTGATTTTGTATAGATGTCCATAAATTACAGAAATTTACAGACACTGCTCCGTGACGAGATCGTCTCCTCCACTCCCTCCAAAAACTTATACACTACGCCTCGAGAAAAGCAGTGTATTTTCTTTTATGCAGATTTTAGAACTCCCATCTACAGATATTTTATACGAAAAAACGCATGTATTTGATGGGTAAATGGATACATTTTTATAAATAGCTGGGTTTATATTTTTTCAGATTCTAGGTATACTCCTTGTGTGCCGACCAATATAACACGATGCTTACGAACCAGCTGTTTGTGTTACTGATAAGTGTATATGTGTGTAAGGCAGTGTAAAAATTTTCTCTAATGGCGATAGAAAATACTTTGAGGCACTCGATTATGCGTTTTTTAAACATTCACACACACACACAGGACTCTCTCTCTCTCTCTCTCTCTCACACACACACACACACACAGAAACAACTTTTTCAAACATATTTTCACTCTATGTGGCGTAGTTGGATAGGCACTGGTCTTGTACGCCAAAGTTTGCGGGTTCGTCCTCGCCCCTAGTCGGTGGATTTTCATGATGCAGAAAATCAACAGCATCCAGGTTGTATGATTAAGCGGCATGTTAAAGGTCCCTAGATTGCTTCTTTGGCTTGAATACTCTTGGTAAAATCAAATTCCTTGTACCATTTCGCATCATCAGAGTTCAGGTGCCTCCCACTGTGGAGGAAATGGGGCTTCAAAAGTACGTTGCGGCAATCGGTATCTACCTATTCAGTGTCGCACTAAAAAGTGATACCTGCTTCAGGGATACGTACTAGGTCTGCAATGGTAAAAATACCAATTGGCAGCGCCATTTGAATTGAAATAAAAAAATATTTCTTCCTTAAAAAAATAACAGTTATTGCATTTTTGTTTTGTTTTTGGAAGCAACAAATAGAGTGGCTTTTCCAACTGATTATCAAAATACATGTTCTTTTTAGATGTTCCTAAAATGGAATGCAATGGTAAAAATACCAGTTGGCAGCCCCACTTCAATTGAAATAAAAAAATATTTCTTCCTTAAAAAAATTACAGTTATTGTATTTTGTTTTGTTTTTGGAAACAACAAATAAAGTGGCCTTTCGAACTGATTATCAAAATGCATGTTCTTTTTAGATGTTCCTAAAATGGAATGCTTTCCAACTGCGTTTCAGCGACAAGGATGACACCGCAGCCGTTATTCCCGGCTGTGTATCGCTCCAACATTAACCAATTTGTCTTTTTTGTTTCGGTGTTTCATTGTTCGAAATAGGGTGTAAATAATCCATTAAAAATAAATTAAACTTTTTAATTGAAACCAGGGACGTATCAAACAAGAACATATAATGGCGCGTGATGACATCGAGAAACAATCTTTGCAATCTAAATCTAACCAAATCATTTGTCCTTTTTCTATTACGTGTCAAAAACACATATCAAAATTGAGTTTTAACAGTCCACTGCATTATTCTCCATTGAAATTCATTGCAAAAACAATGACAACTAGAGCATCCAAAATGAAATTATCAAACGATTGATTATCAGTCAATAAAGTTCACATCAAGAAAAACTAGAGTTATTAAATCAAAGTAATCAAATGAATAGAATGGAAGAAAATAATTTCCTAAGTCAATAGAAAGTAAGTTAAAGATAATTTCAAAGAACCTACTTTATCTTTACACGTTACATATTTCGATTTCTATTCAAATCTAAATCAACTACATAGTTCATATCTTATATAGAGAGAAACACCCTCCAACCCCCATAGTAGGCTGTCAAATAATGCTGGCTATTGCTGCCTACCATTGCTTTTTTCACAAGAAAACGACAGGAATATCTTTTTATTAATAGGCATTAGAAAGGTTAACTTGGGGTGATTGCTTTGTATTTAGTATGTAAGTTGATTTGTGTTTAATATATATTTTTACTTTTCATGTACAGTAAAATACGTTTAACGTGGAAACGCTTAAGGTGAAATATCAGTTAGCACGAAATAATACAACGGACCCGACGAATTACGATGTATTTTCAGGAAAAGATTTCCCTTTTGAGAAGGAACAAAATACGAAAAACACCAGCCACGCAGGCAAGATTTAAGAGGGGGGGGGTGAAATGAAATAGAGGTGGTTTCACGTGTTTCGTAGAAAGAAGGCTAACTCGGATTTGAAACACCTTCAGAATAGCCAGTGACACGAGCCAATTTAATTTATCTGAGGAGCTTAACCCCCCCCCCCCTACAAACGCCACACAAAAACATTTGATCTCTTATCAGTTGGCTTTGGAATTCCGTGACGTGTTTATCGCAACGTGATTAAAAAGCAGTGAGTTTGGTTCGCATTTTTTCTATATTAGAAGAATTTTTTTTATGAGCACAAGGGCAAAGAGCTGAGGGGGAAAGCACACTGCTGTTTCACTTAAAATGAAGATGGAGCTTCTTAAGGCTGTTGATCAAAAACAGAAGACGAAAATGGAAATCTGTAAACATTTTGGTATTACTAACTTTATACTGTCAACAACAATTAAAAAAAAGAGATCAAATCACTAAAATTTTTTTGAAGGGAATAAGTTTGAATTGGAGCTCCATGTAAATAAAATGTACTCCTCTTTTTAACGCAATTTTGTTGAATATAAGATTTTTTTTTGAAATATACTTTAACACGAAATTCTTTTAACGCGAAAAAATATTTCAGTCCCTTCAGTTTTGCGTCTTAAACTATTTTTACTGTATTTATATAAAAAGCCTTCCCAAAAACTCTACCCATTAATTTTAACTTATAATGTCCAGTTAAATGTTTTTATGGATTCCGATGTTTCCAAATAACTGGAAATTGTTTTTTTTTTTTTGTCTTGATAATTTAAGAATACTTTGTGCCTTAAAAACTTGTTTACAAAGTTGTTGCTTCCTGGGAAAAAAATATATTCATTGTATATACCTTTCGAAAACATTTTTCAATTCTTGTAAAATGTAGTTTTTTCCGAGCAACACTTTCCTGTGAAACGGGTGGAACCGCACTCCTAACATTCACACAAGCCTGTGAGCACGGAATTCGACCAAACTGTCAAAGATCTAAGTCCTCTCGTTGGTATGGTGTGTTAGTTTGGAGAAGAGGTGCTAGCTGAGGTGTCACCCTCGTCACTTGACAAAGGTTCAAAAAATGGAGATCCATCATGAATAACTAATGTGCTGGTCTAAAGTGCATCGTAAATAAAACTTTATTTTTGTGTTCATTCAATAAAAAGTTTGATAGTGTAATTTTTAAATAGATATTGACTGACATATTTTTTAGTACAAAGCCAGTTATATATTTGCATAAAGGCTACTTCTGGTGCTGAAAAAATACTTGCCGACTGAACTAGGAGTTTTAAAATATATTATGTAGACGTTGGGTTGTTTACATTTTAATATATCAGAGTAGAGAAATTTTAACAATAAAAATTACAATTATTTAAATTGATCGCTACTCTGAAAATTTTGCAAAATCCTGGTTCAGGCTCTGTACAGAAGTCCTAGTTATAGAGCTGAAATTTATTATTATAGAAGCATTTTTCATTAAAAAAAAAGAATGTTTTTCAAATGTCATTCATGCTTCATTTATTGCCAAAAATTTCTTTTGAATATTTTTTTTCTTGAAATAATATTCTAAAATCAATTTATATTCTAATTCAACTGACACTAAATATCAACAAAAAACCCTTCAGTTCTTCACTTTTGCTGTTCCGAACGTAATGTCATCTTAAATTCTGTATGTTTTACTTACTTTATATTTTAATGTGCTCTGGAGCTATGAAAAGAAACATTACGATATGTTGCTATTTCTTGAAAAAGAACTTATAATGTGATTACTTTTTGAAATACCGAAATATTTCTTGTCTATGGATGTTAAATAGAGAGTTATTCAACCACGTAGTCTGATGACGAGGACGTCACCTGCGCTCCGAAATTCCACAACCCCGCAAGTGAAGACAGGTGTATTTTCCCTTTTTCAGGAATAAGAACTCTAATCTACAGGTGTATAATATGTAAATTGGTTAGAGAAACTTTTCCTAATGTGGAAACAAATACTTAATGGCACTCTAACTGTTAGTTTTTGACTTCGGGAAAGTAAATATTTTTCGAACATCCTTTCATTGTGTTTGCTTTATATTTGAAATGTACAAAGTGTTATAAAAATTATATTCACAAAGTGGTCGTTTTATAAGATAGAGTGTCTTCCGAATACCCACCGGCGACGAGGACGCCACCTTCACTTCCAACTTCCACACCACGCCTCGTTCCAACAGGGGCTATTTCTTTTCTTCGGGCATTAGAACAACTCTTCACGCACGTTGAATAAGAAAAAATACACATTTATTAAGTTAATACATAGATTTTTGTTTTAAAAAATTGTTTATGTTGTTGATATTTTTATATGTATAAAGAGTTCTAAAACACTTCTTCTAATGGCATAAAAAGGCTCTAATGCACTCCAATATTTGTTTTAAATATTCCGATGCAAAAGAATACCACTAGAGATGGCACTCATATTGGTGAAATAGGTGTATTCCACCAAAAGATGGGAAGGAATTCGGACACCTTAGTACGTACTACAGTTGAAAAGCAGCGTGTCATTTAACTTGTTGCAACAAATGCCAAAGCTTTGCAACGGTACGTGGCTTGCAATAAATAAATAATAATAAACCCAGAAAAGTCAACAGAACTCGTCTAAAGTGGAGATGCCCTCGTTCTATGATTCCAGAATATGTGCCATTGCAATCGAAGAGATTGCAATTCCCGATCCGATTGGCAACCAATCCCTTGGTCAATCTTTAGAATAGTTCGTTTAGATCTAGACTCAGATATAGCTTCTCACGCGGACAATTTTATGTTGCATGTTTTAAAGTAGACATACCAAACAATTGTTATATCTGTGCAGACGATGAAACAACCAAAAAATATTACATCCCTTCATGCATTGTGAAATGAAACATATTAGAAACTTGCGTTTTCTCTTTTCCATTTAACCGGACTGAACCACAGCAACACGTACACGGGTATACTATGGCTAGTCACTAAACAAAAATGTTTTACCATAGAGATAGAATTATGTATGTTTTTTTTATCGCAAGGATAGATTTGCTTTCTTATTTGATTTTCTTCGTGTAAGGTGAAGTGAGTGAATATTAATGTTGCACTGTTCAGCTACTCGAGCGCTTTTGGAGACGAATCGGGTAATTTTGAACCATGGTGAAGTGATGAGAATGACACTTGAGCTGACATCCCTCTCTTAACCTCCACACTACACCAACGGGAGGACGTTTTTTGAGCCTATACTTATTTAAGGAGCATCAGCGTGCTTCAGCGGTACTAGGTTGTAACTCATGATATGCCGTCCACGAGTCTGTTACCTTGACCACTAAGCTACCGCGGCCTCCTTCATGTAGAGGTAAGTATCAGAAATTCTTGTCTCCCAAAGGATGTTAAGGAGCAGGTTGCATACAATTTTTGCAAATATCGGTACATAATGTTTAATGAAATTCCACGAGAGGATGTGTTTAGGTTTATTTTTTTTTATTCCTAAATTTTGAATTGATTCCTTTCAGACACGGGAGACATGTATTTCTTATTTACTAGCAAATGTAACAATTCCGTTTCGGTACTCTTCCAGTAGTCAATGCTCTTTTTTAAAACAAGAGCCGATATAAAAAGTTCATTTAAGAGACTATTTCTATCAATGAATTTCTATCAATGCATTTGGAGACCCTTTGAAAACGATACGATAAAAGCGGACAATATAGTTATATTCTATTCCTGGATTATCGTTTATCCATAAAGTACTCCAGTCACTCCTTTTTTTTAGAATGTTTTGACAATACATGTTCCGAAATTTTTCATTTCTTTTTCAGTAATGGGACATCTCACGTTACTTTTGTATGAATAATGAAGAGGAGTGTAGGGAAAGAGAGTATCAATTAATATTAATTAATTAACTTTGAATTAAGCATTAGGAAAACATCTGAAATCCACTTCGATTTTAATAGGATTTATCATTAAAATAATTTAAAGTAATTCCAACGCTCTGATTTGGGTGCATTTTTCGCAGTTTAACTCGTACAATTCAAACAGAACTTTTCAATCTATTTAAAAAGCTATTATTCTTTTTTACCTCGTTCAGGGAAAAGAAACGTATGATAACATTAACCTCTTTATAAATGACAAAAGGGAAAATAAAATGCCGCGAACTTTTCTCAAAATATGACCCCCCCCCCTCCTTTTCATTGCAAAATTATTTAATAGCTCTGTAAAATGACATCAGCAAACTACTTGAATATTTTCAAACATCCTTTCTTCTGATACCGATTGAATATTCTCACTGATTTTCTGTCTCACAGTAACTTTATTTTTCAGCTGTGTAAGAGTTAGTCATGAAATAAGGTTAAATTTTTACAAGAAGCAGACTTTGGAAATGTTCTACAGCATTTTTGTTTCACAGCAAAAGTAAAAAAAAAAAAAACATCTCTTTGTATTTCCTTAAATAATTTGAAAATATTTTTCAAAGATTTGTAGGAAGTGGCACTGGATATTATTTTCAAACGAATGGAGCAATGGAGTTAAATTTTTATAAATTTCTATGTTTGTGCCTTCGAACTAAACGAATACAAAAAATTTCTAGAATAGGGAGAAATTTATGAATAAAAACGAAATTATTAAGATATGAATTCTATGTACGTTAAGTAGAGTCCAATTAAAAATTGCTGAAAATGTAATTTATTTCTCTGCATGGATTCCAGAGAAGGATTTGTATTTCTTTTTTTCACAGATATAGCTTTCTGCTGAGCACTGCAGTTTGTAGGTGTGGCACCGAAACCGCAGAAAATGAAGAGCGCAGACGAAACAAATCTTTTTCCTGCTGGATATAGAAATTAACAATTAGGAAAAGATCGACTTGAAAACAAGAGACTTTTTTTTTTTTTACTTTTTTTCACAACAGTAAAAGTCCAGAATTTATTTATATTTCTTTTTTGTAGTATTTGAATTTACTAAAACACAGTGGTATGCGTTTTAAATATTGATCTAGATAATGTTCATGAATGTTAAATTAAAGATAATTAATTAATTATAAATTAAAAGAGAATTAATTAATTATAAATTAAAAGATAATTAATTAATTATAAATTAAATCGATTTTTGGAATGATTTTCAAAATGCAGGATAGGATAGTTATTCCAAACGCTGCGGAGTCACACAATTAGGGTATTTCTTTTCTAATCGATTTTACTGTGAATCAAGATGGGGGAAAATAATTCAATCCAATTTAAATAATTTACCGTAGCTTATTTATTAATGAGCAAATCTTATTTCAGACTTCGGAATTTTTGAAAATTTATGGCTCATTAATTTTTTGAATTCTTTTTATTTTTTTTATTTTTACCCTTTTGTGAAACAAAACGAAATATGTACTTGATGTGTAAATAAAACGCAAACATTTATTGAGACAAAGGCAGCTTCTTAAAGACTTAAACGTTTTGGCAGTTGATAAGAAATTTATGCAAAATAAAAACGATCGCATTTCTTGTCATAAGTTTTTACGTTCATTCATCGTCATCTTCCGAGTTCTCCAAGGTAGCCGCGGTAGCCTAGTGCTCAAAGTACGGGACTCGTGGCTGGAGTGTCATGAGTTTGATTCTCATTTCGCTGAAGACCCACATTGTAGGGGAGCAATGCACGTTAAATATGTCGAGAGCTCAAATGTCTTTCCGGTGCGTGGTGCGGGTAGTTAGAATAGGTGCCAGCTCAGGTGTCGTCCTCATCCCTTGACCATGGCTCAAAATTTCGAAGTATGTCGCCAAAAGCCCTCGTATAGCTGAACATTGCGACATTAATATTCACTCTCACTCCTACATCTCAGGGAATAGAGATCCGCTAAAAACGGGTTTTGTGAAATAGAGCAACAAGGGGTGTTGCGGGGATTAAGGAGCGTTATATACAATCATTTCCGTTTTTAAATTATGATACGTACTGTCTTTAAAATTGGAGAGCATAATTTTTTCATGGATTTGAGATCCGCTACATAATGGGTTTAGTAAAAATCGACCCTAAGTTGCGTTGTGGAGTTTAAGTAGTTTATAGATAATTATATTTAGCTTTTAAGGCTATAAGCATACAGTCTGAAATTTGGTAAGCATATTCATTCATAGAGTAGATATCCGCTACAAAATTTGTGTAGTGAAAATCAACCCCCAAGTGCGCTACAGATAACTATTTCCATTTTTAAACTATCGCACTTACAGTCTTTAAATCTGACTAGCGAATTCTTTTCCTGAATGAGAGATCCGCTACAAAATGGGTTTTACGAAATAGAGCATAAGGAGCGTTGCAGGGGATGAAGGGGAGTTAAAGATAAATATTCCCGTTTTTGAACTATTAGAAACTACAATTTGAAATTCTGTAGGCCATTTCCTTTTATGGAGTAGAGTTATTCTAAGAAAGGGTTTTGCAAAATTGACCCCAAGGAGTGGTGCGAGGGTTTAAGTTCCGTTTCAGAAAAATCTTCCCATTTTTTTAACTATTAGACCTACAAATTTGAAATTTGCAGGCATGTTCCTTTTATGGAGCAGTAATCCCCTATCAAAAAAGTTTGGAAAAAATAGACCCCCAAGGGGGTCGCGAGTGTTAATTGGGGTGCTAGGGATAAATATTAGAGTTTTTGAAGTATTTGACCTACATACTTGAAATTTGGTGGGCATGCTCATTTCATGGAATAGAAAAAGAATAATAAATTTTTTAAAAAACAGAAACAACAGTGATTTTTTGCTAGCAAAAAATTAAATCCATTTGTTCTGCAACATTAAATAATAATTATAATCTACGCGTTGTATCGCATCCTCTCATAATACAAATCGCTGTTACTAAGTGCATTAATAAAATGTCTGATTTAGTATTGAAATCTACAGTAGTCTTCTCTGAAGAAACGAGAGAGTTGCCTCAATGAAAAGACATCCCTTCTACTTAAAGCATACAATTCATTGTAGTAAATTTTCAGAAAAAATAAATAAATTTTAACAGTTTTTAGCACCGCATTGAACAATAGTAGCAGACATTCTCATTAAAATAACACGTTCGCTCTTGTCATTCTAATTGCAGGTTATTTTTCTTCGCATGCAAACAAATATTTGTTGATTAATTTTGGAACGATCAACATTTTTCTGTCACCTGTATTGAGTCCTTATGAATGTTATATATTATTGCTGTGTGAAGAATTTAAAAAAGAGAAGAGAGAGCTTTGCAGTATTTTGATATAAAAAATATCCTACGCTATCTTTAGAAGGGTTTTCTTTCGTTTGAGCAAGAATTTTTTTACTAATCAAAATAGGGAAAAAAGAGTTTAATTATTTCCCATGTACTTCTGAGACAGGGAAAAAACGATTAGAGTTTCAAGTGAAAACTTCTTTAGCGGCGTTGGCACTTTTTAATAGGGGAAAATCTTATGGTTCGCGTCACCGACATGCTCTGACTGGCGCACGCGCAGTGTGCTGTTCGCCTTAGACACTTTTTGGATGGGTGAAATCTCGTGCGCACCGACATGCTTATAGCAGTATATCTGTAGCTATATATGACGAGTGCTGTGTATATCTTATAAGTGAATTGAATGGATTTAGTGAAAAGTTCAATGTGTTATACTGTGCACTGCTCGTTGCGATTCCGAGACAATACATATTAATGGTTGCTGTTTATATTCGCCTGGAAATCTATGAGACAGATACAACAATTTTTATTCGAAA
>BMAO01021594.1:35461-123176 GCA_019973975.1 Trichonephila clavata | reverse complement strand
CCCGTGTGTCTAACTACAATATCTGCGTTTCTACCGAAAATTAAAAAATTTCCTTTAAAATTGCTGAAAAGTTTTTAAGTGTGTTTTATCTAGTACTTTTTCAGAACCATTATTCATTCGATTTCTAACATTTTTTTTAGTTGTATATTACCGTAATTTGTTCTTAGTATGTGATATTCGGAGGCTCAAATTTTAAGATATCATTCTTAAAATTTGTTTTAAAACTTTATGTATCTTTAAAACATATTTAGATGATCGACCGTCACGCAACACTCTTCGCCCAAAAATGACGCTAGCCTCAGTAATGCTGGAAGGATGTTCGACTTTGAAATCACCCCAGAATAATTTTTAACATTTGAATTGAAAATACAGTCTTAAAAAAATAAGGAGCCCAGAAATTTCTTATTTATTTAGGAGAATTTTGGACAAACGCCACGTGATTTCATTTGTCTCAGCCATGGAGTGAGCAGCATGATGGCTATAGGCGACGGACTTCGAAATTTTAAACCGTGGTCAAACGACGAGGACGAACCTGAGTGGGTACCCCACTCTATAAACAACCCCATCAAAACAACGTGAGGACTTTAAAACACGTCATTTAACATACACCACCTTCTATAAAAAGACGGTCTTCAGAGAAGTCAGGACTCGAACAGTGCCGGCCACTTGTCTTTGCAAGGGAATGACATATTATTCGACATAGCCCATGCAACGCAGAGCTATCTCGTTATAAACACTAGGCGAACTCTAATTTTTTTCCAACTATAGCGAATTATACTTTCATGAAATGTTTACATCTTGCATCTAGCAAAATATATCTCACACGGATTTTAATTCCATAAGACCCCCTCCCCCCCACACACCTTAAACTTTTTTCCTCGATAAATACAAAAACTTTTAAGATGGTTTTGTCGATATTTTAACTTAATATCAAAACGCATTTTCTAAATTGCTACATACATAAAATCTCACCAACCATTTTGCCAAACCAGAATATATAATGTCGCGAAATGATAGGATATATTTCACCAATTATGGAAACTACTTAGATTGATATACAGATGAATTTATTTGGTGTCTGATTCACAATGATGAATACCTATTTGTTTCTAGAATAGCTTTCTGTGGTTGTTAAAGTAGTGTATTGATATTAATAATTTGAAGCTACATGAGGGCTATTAGCGAAGGATCTCATAATTGTGAGCCTTGATCAAGTGTTGAGGACAGCATGAGTAACTCTAATCTTTAAACTTCCTCAAAAATGGAGAGTTAAGTTTAGTTTTAGAGACATACGGATTTGGCACATGGCGCAGATTACTGTTTATAACTGTAAGATACTGGGGAATATTTACAAAAATTTAAGAACAAATACGTCTTTGTTATAACTTATCATTTTCATGTAAAAGTATATGTTCTCCTACAGACAGTGGCTACACAGACTACTTTCATGGGAAGTCTACAATAGAAAAAAACGTAGACGAAAGCACCAAGATGTAATCTGTATGCTTCAAATGAAAATTCAGAGGCATACACAAGGGACGGGTTTAAACCGCTATGCCCTACCCTTGTGAACGCCACTGCCAACAGACATTGTATGTTCAATAAAAAAAAAGAGAATATTTGTATGTGAAACCAGTGGTGCACACAGGAATTTTCAAGGGGGGGAGGGGGTCCAGGGTTGAAAGTCCACTATTCTTGTATCATGCTCCAATACGCAGTCCAACATATTCTTTTGATTTTCGGAACAAAAAAGTAAAAAATTAATTATTAATAACAAATACTTAGTTAAATTTTACCGTACCATACACATAGGAATATAATCAATCAAGAAAAAAAAATAAAGAGCTAATGGGGGGGGGGGGAGCAGACTTGGGGACTCCCCCTTGTGTGCACCACTGTGTAAAACACTTCTAAAAAGTTGTGTTCAATTCTGAATGATAAATATGATTACATCAACAAAATGTTTTTTTTAATAAGTAAAAAATATACAAATAATGATTCATTCAATTGCATTTACTGAAAAAAATAAAGACAACATTAAAATTTTTCAATGCTTTATTAAAATCATCTAATATTTAAAGTGGATCGATTTTAAAGATTATAATTCAGACTCATAAGAAAATAACATAATAGATCAAATTATGCAACAGTTTATGTTTAATCACACAACATTAACTGGTTCATTTAAATATGTAATACTAAAATAATTTTTTACCAGTTTAATTAAATAAAGTATCAGTTTAAGGATGGAACAAGTTAAGCCCATTATCACTAAGTATAAAAATTCAAGCATTTAAAGATACAGGAAACTATTCTCCAAATTTGAGGTATGCTTCAAGCATACGACTTGTACTAATTACATAACAAATAATATATATAAATGTTATTTTATTACACCATAAGATATATATTTCAATATGTACAAAATCATGTATGGCAAAGAATTAGAAAGTGCTAATAAGAAGTTTTACAAAAGTTTGATATTTCACGACAATGTTCTCAGTTTTGAAGCAATCAATATTTTATCCCTATGAATTATAACATCTTAGGGGTACAGAGAAGAAAGAGCTGTTTGAAACATAAAAATTTCTGAAAGTTTGATTGCAAAAATTTGATTTTTTAATCTAAAGAAACAAAAAATGTAGATTTTCCACTAAAAAAAATGGTGTACACATATTTAACGATTTCAAAGAATAATTACATAAAATAATTCAAATTCAACTTTGGAACATAAATGATTTTTTTAATCTGGATTATTTCAGTTATCTGTAAATTTTACCTGCATGTAACAGTTTTAAAAATTTATTTAATTGGCCCAGTCTTCTCCCATTTAGGACCTAAGCAGTGGGAGCAAAATGCATTAAGAAATCATATTATAGTTATATTAATGTATCCTAAATAAAGCTCCATACATAAGTGTCTGGCAAGGTACAGTTGAAACTATTAATGTTGCTTCCTTTTAGGTGGAAGCAAACATGAATATATACCTAAAATAAATAGGAAGACATGTTCTTTACATCAAGTTCTCTATTCTAAAAGTATTAAAATTATGCAAACAACAACAAGTTATCCGGAAGCCCAAATTGATCACATGCAGATTGCAAAAACGATTAACAATAAATAGATAGGGCCTTGGGTACTCCAGGAAAGTAACCCGTAACTGGAACATCCCCTCCAAAGCAGGATATCTTATCTTGCATCTGAAGTCCAGCAATGCTCTCTAGATTTGGAATGGTCAGCTTACTATGCTGAGCTAACAAGTGAGCCCATAAAGTAATGTCCTCTCCTCGATTGCCATGGGTTTCTGAAACTGTATTTCTGAAAAATGAACCCCACAATTTAGATGTTAACACTTGTGGTTCTAAATGTTTTTCAGATGAATCAACCATTCCTTCTGCAAGCATTTCTTCAACAATCGCCACTGTATCACAACCAGCTATTTCTGAAGCAGCATAGACATCTTCTATCAAAGAATCCCCAAAATATATTGTTTTTGGAGATTTACTTTTGCTCAGGTTTGCACAAACTTCTTGCAATTCCTTAAAATTACCTTGTGAATACACTAGATGGGATTTAAAATCCTCAGGTTTCACATTACCTACTTCATCATTGCCACTGACCAGATAGAACGGGATGTCCTTCCAAAAGAAACCAGGTTTCCTGGCAAAAGTAATGACAATATCAAAATACTTTTTCCAATCTTCACCAAGACATTGGCTGGCCACAAATTCTGCAGCATCATAGTTGGCACTTGTGAGCAAAAATGTAACTTTGTTTTGGCCAATGTGTTCTAGCCATTTCTTAATACTATCAGGACATGGCTGTATATACAAATCAGGATTTTTCACAAATTCTGGGAAAAATAGCCCACTATTATTTTTGAAGTTACTTCTTTCATACATGTAAAATATACCTTCTATATACTGGTCCCAGAAGTGGTATTCTTTTAGAGCTTTACCTTCTTTCTTGTCAATGATGTCAACAAGTTTGGCGCAGATGATTGCACCAGGAGTGACAAAATAGTCCTTGAAGACGTAAAACGGTTCTTCAAGAGCCGTTGTAACCAATTTCTGTGGAATGCCTCTGGACTCTTCCCAAATACTATTTGGGCCATAGATCTCAGAAATCTCTTTGGGGGACAACAATTGTGTTCCATGGCTGGCCTTCACAATTTTGTATAAACTATTCAGCTTCAAGAAATTGCCCCTGTATTTATCCAAAACTATTCCTTTTTGGGCAAATGACCAGTCATCTTCCGATATATCTGCCAAAGACTTAGGGTATTCATATTTTTCAATCAAGAAAGAAGCCAGAGATTTATAGATTAAATGAAATAAAGGTTTCAATTTATAACTACACAGAGTATGATCTAAATCAAACCCAATACAATCATAATTTTCTAAGGTGAATTCCTGAGGATAGGTACTTTGAGCATAAGTCAGCTTTGTTGAATGAAACCTGAGAAGGAAAAAGAACCTATTAAAAAGAGCTAAAAACACTATAAAATATAACTAATTTTCTATATGCATTGATCTGTTAACTATGATTAAGATAACGTTTTTAATGCAAGGTTGAAAACTAATATGAAGTATTACTACAAGAAATAAGGATACTTTGATAGATTGCAACTATGATTAAATAATTTAAGCCCAACTGAAGAATGGTATTGTCTTAATTAAATGGTAAACCACTCACCAGACAAGTCCCTCACACAAGCGCTTCAGATCCCTGTAGTGCAAAGTGTTGGACACAGAAAAGCTTCTTTTTTGAGCTCTTCCAGTACATTTTATTGCAATCTTTTGTCACTTCATCTTAATTATTATTTTAAAACACTTAATTTATTTTCAATGCATAAATTTATTTTCATTCAACCCAATTACTTTAAATTCTCAAAGGCACTGTCATTTGTAATTTACTTTTTTTAAATTTTAATATTTTAATGCAGTACTGGTAAATGCAGTACTGGCTAAGGTAAAGTTAAAGCAATGTTAATGCTAAACCCAAGATAGGAGGTGAAGTTTCCACATGGAAACAGGTACTTCGATAATCCATTCTATGTATATAAATGGTAAACAAACTATTAATTTTTGTTATTGCAATTTTGAACTTAGAATATTTGATTATCAAATTGTAAAAGTTTCTGATAACATACATAAAATTAATTTGGTACTTATGTATTATCGTAACAATTACCAACTCTATTAATAACTCACCAAGTTGGCAACTCCAATTTCCCATGACTCGTATGCAATGAATTAGCAACCAGGTGCTTGGTTTCATATAGTTTCATCAATTGGTCGCAATAATGCGCCAGTACCATGAATTCTGACAAAGTAATTGACTGATATTTAGATTTTGAAAATTGACATTCACCTAGTTTTAATCCTAAAACAATTTTGTTCATTAATTTAAAACAAAAATGTATGCACTGTGTCACCATAAAATTCTAGTTTTAAATCTCTTTGACCATTTAATGCTGCTATTCTTTAAATCCAGAAAATGTATTTTCTAGCATATTTTTTAAGCTATTTTTAACAAATTATTACATATCTTAATTTATTTCATGCAACTTTTATACACCAGATATATCCACTAAAATAAACAAATAGTTTATTTGCATCATTTAATTTTTCATCTGGTACATAAAATTTTTAAGTTTACATTTAGCTCAAATATAGACTTGAATTGACTTTTATATTAAAAAACCCAGCTTTAAAGTAGAGGATACTCTCTGTAAACATTTTACACCAGAAAATTCCAAATCAAAACCCTTTAATCACAGCCTCCCTTCAGAACTTTAGAGGTTTTATTTGTAGATGGAAAGATTGTTAGGATTTTACAGCAACAACTGTGCAATTAAAGCAAGCTTGCTATAAGTTTTTTTAAAATTTATGAATAAAGTTAGAAGTTATTTATAAAAAATAGTAAAAAACAAAAAAAAAACAAACAAATTTTAACTTACAAAGGATTAAAATAGCATAAAATCAAATAACGCTTTAAAGAAAATGATCATTTTGCTTGTTTCATGAAAATCATAAAATTCACAGTACAACAGTGAAAACATACACAAGAAGAAAAAAAAAATTAAGGCTTTTGAAAATACAAAATATTTTAACTTTAAAAAAATTTAGAATTAGAAAATAAACACGAAATTTACATGACAAAAACATTGAGAAATTGATGTCCCAATTTATAAATAATGTGACATACATGTTTTTAAAAATCCAATACATTGGATAACAATTTGCACGTTGAGACATTCAAAAATACGAAAAATATCAAAACTATTCATTACAGCGAAAAACATAAAAACATGCCACTAAAAATAATATTAACTACAACGTTTTCATAACACATTAATTAGATATGTTTTAGAGTATATTTATATTTTAATCAGCACCGATTACCTTAAAAAGTTTTTTAGCCAGAACGAAGAGTTTCCACGTACAGCAATGAAAGAAAACATATCTTTTTACATTAGTTCTGTTTCCAAGACATCATAAATAGGTATAAAAATGTAAAAAATAAAATATACGACACACGTTCGGATAGTTATAGTGCATCGCTAACCATTTGTCAACATACTTGTTTCCATTCATCGTTAGTGTCTTACAGGAGTTCTTGTGAAAATGCAGATGCACCATCTGACAATAACAACATTCTTCGATAAGATAAATTTGATTGGTCCATGACATGAAAAGTCAAAAGTAGTAGTACTATAAATTTTTATTCTTAAAAAAAAATGATAAATACTGGAAACTGATCAAACTTCAATAAAAAATAATTTTCCAAGCTTTTATATGAAATATTGAAATTAAAAAAAAAAGACCAGGGTCTCGAGGACTTAAGCCCATGATCTTAGTGGTTTAATACCTTTTTCAAAACAGGAATTTTTACTATCAAGACATGGTTATTCATGGATTAATGTTCGGTAGAAAATTTTAAGGGAGCGATGTGATAATTAAAACGAAATTTGAATAATTCACAGTATTGTGTCCAAAAGAACCAAAACTTTCCTTGAAAAAAAAAAGGCATGTGGAGAAAAACTTACATTAAAGGTAGCCAATAGGATTTCATCAAAATACCTCTGAAATTAAAGCGAAAAAAAAAATTGAAAAGAAGTTTTTTTCTAGTTTTAGAACCCTATGTTTTTAAACATGATTTTTTTATTTGCAATAAATAATGAACAAACACATATTTGAAGAAAGCAATTTGTTAAAAGCTTTTCGCTCCTTGTTTCTTTCAAGATTTTTTTTATATCATGCTAGTGAAGTGGCACGATCGTCCGGAGAACAGAACCCGGGACCTTTGGATCCGAAACCGAGAAACTTAACCACTACACCGAAATGATCACCATGGTGCAGAGGTTGTTTACTGGCTTATATAGATGATATCCCTACACACCCCATCAGTGAGTCGGGGGATAGGCGAACAAACGATACAATTGCTGTTATGTCGAGAGTGTTGCGAGAGCAGTTGTATTTTGGAGGAGTTACGTCAAGTGAGTCTGGCGAGTTAGCTGCATCAAGTAAGTCTGATGAATTTTTTGTTGCTCCTTTTTGCGTGTAGATGGCGCCACGACAGTTCAGAAGATTTCTTAGCGTAGTTAGGGTCAGCAATGAAGTGGCGCGCTCGTCCGGGGACCTTCGGATCCGAAACCGAGTAACTTAACCACTACACCAAAATGATCACGATGGTGCGGAAGTTGTTACTGGCTTATATATATGATATCGCTACGCTATTATGGAGTCAATTGTAAGGTGCTACAGACCGCTTATCCTTTGTTCTAGAATTTGACAAAACTTGATATATATCGAAAAAAGAATTTGCAAGAGTAAATGGACATTAACTAAATCATCTAGATGAGTGGTTTCCCACTCACCCCTCCACCAGCGTTGTTGCGCTGCACTCATTGTAGACTGCTTTATATTCTTATGTAACACTTCGGCAAATTATTCTTATTTTTTCTGCTTATCATGATGAGTGGATGATAGAGATTTCTTTAAGGTTCCCCGTAAATGTACAACCGTTACCGTTACCGTTACCAGAGTAAATGGACCTGAAAATGGATAGCAATGTGATTGCTATATTTATAACAAAAGTTAGAGTTTTTTAAACTAAAGCAAAGGCATCTGGATACCATTCCTCATATAGAGTTTTCAATAAGGTATTCATAATCTTCATATCTTGACATTCGATAACGTTCCAATTTTTCGATATATTTTAGGATATCTACAAATTTTTGTCCAGATAGAATTGTATTGCAGATCTATATTCCACATTTTCTAATTTTCGAATTCTTCCCATTTAATGAAGTTGTTATTTAAATCTTTTAGGTAGAATTAGTCTTGATAATTTAAAATTTTAAATAGTTTCTTAATGCTTTTAAATTATTTACACCTTATTTAAAACTTTTCTTGATAGAATAGAGAAATTTTGAAAATTTATAGTTGAAGATCCAATAATAGTTTTTTTAAAAAAAGTGATGATTCATCTAAAAAGGCTTTAAGGTTTGGAAAAATATTAAAATTTTCAAATTCAATATTATTTTGAGAGAAAGAGAGACCTCAGTAGAATTTTAACTCTTTTATAATTTCAAACATAATCTCAATTGTTTTTCAATGGACTGGAAAATTATATTGAGATCTTTTATAAATACAATGCTACGTCAGTGAAAAACATTAATTTCCCAGCAATAGTTCTTTAAAATTGTCTCTGTTCCAACTATTAATAAGGCGCATTTCTTCTAGGTAATTCACGGCAGCTGTAATCAAGTGGTTATGGCCGTGAACTTGTGCCCGCGCTTAACGAGACCTAGTTCTAGTGCCACTGAAAATCCACCTTGTAGAGGGACTGATGCACGTTAAATCTGTAGAGGCTCAAAGTCCCTCCGTTGGCGTGGTGGGAAAGTGTTAGGAAACTGAGATGCCAGCTCAGGTATCAGGCTCGTCACTTTACCGAGGCTCAAAAGTGCGAGGTGCCTCATCATTTTGGAATATTTAAAGCACTAATTCCTTTGTCCATTCATGTTAGGAGCTCCATCTGATGTACAGAAAATACTTATTAACGCACGCACGCACACAGATCAAGATGGTATAATCTGACTAAGACAACTTTGGCTGGTAACCGGCTGTAATGTTTGGAAAGAAGAAGAAAACGATTTAATTTATAATAAATTATTTATAAAAATAATTTTTTTAGTGTACCAGAAATAATATTGAAAAAAGATCATACAGCAAGTATGCACTGAAATAAAAGTCGATTAAGAAGAACCTTTCATAAAATATTAAAACTAAAACAATACAAAAAAATTCAAGCGGATTAAAAAGTTTTTTTTTTTTATTTAAGAAAAGTTTAGACTTTATATAATTATAATTGCGCTTCGTATTCCTTATAAACCAACCAATCAAAGAAAAGTTGAATACGCTTTACAGAATACGTTTCGATTGATTAAACTTTTTACGCGCTTTAAAGCTTAAAAATAATACAGCTACTAGGAGGAACGTTAAAACGGGCAAAAAGTAATGTTCGGATTCGAATAAAATTTAAAACTCTTTTATTTAGCACATTCTATTTTTTTAAAAAATCTCATTTTATAATTGTAAAACACACTTATTAAAGTTAATATGAATACCATTAATTTTATTTCAATATACTCTATTTTATTACTTGGTTTTCTTAGAGGCATTAAGGTTATGCTAATTTTGTTTAACTCTGATGAGAGAGTTACAGTTTGAGTAAAATTTACGTCGCACTATAAAGCTGCACGAGGGCTATTGGCGACGGACCTCGAAATTTTGAATCATAGTCAAGTGACGAGGACGACACCTGAGCTGGTACCATCCTCTCCTAACTTCAATACCACATCAACGGGATGATGTTTGAGCCTCGAAACATTAAACGTGCATCGGCGGGTCTCAGAGGCGGGTCTTCAGCGGTACTGGGATCGAACTCATGACGTGCATACCACGAGTCCGTGACCTTTGTACTAGACTACCGAGGCCACTTAACTGTGATGAGAGTTAAAAATATTATTATGACGGTTTCTAATTCTTGTTTCTTGACAACTGAAACAGTTTCAAATTTTGATTTTGAGAAAGGTACGGTTACATATAATAAAATGTTTTCTTTCCTTTTATTATTTTGAAGAGATGGTATCGATATCCAGCATTATTTCTGTCGAATTGCAAATTCGTGACCTGGTGGCACTTAGAATTCGTCGAATGGTCGCGGTAGCCGAGTGGCCATGGTCGCAAAATCCAGCATTATTTCTGTCGAATTGCGAGCTCGTGACCTGGTGGCACTTAGGGAACCGTCGAATGGTCGCGGTAGCCAAGTGGCCATGGTCGCGAAATCTAGCATTATTTCTGTCGAATTGCGAGCTCGTGACCTGGTGGCACTTAAGGAACCGTCAAATGGTCGCGGTAGCCGAGTGGCCATGGTCGCAAAATCTAGCATTATTTCTGTCGAATTGTGAGCTCGTGACCTGGTGGCACTTAAGGAACCGTCGAATGGTCGCGGTAGCCGAGTGGCCATGGTCGCAAAATCTAGCATTATTTCTGTCGAATTGTGAGCTCGTGACCTGGTGGCACTTAAGAACCGTCGAATGGAGAGGGACTGCTGCATTTTGAATCGTTTTAGCTTCAAAATCCTCACACTAGATCACTTGGCATGGTGGGGAATTTTGCGTAATTGGTGCCAGCTAAATGTTATCCTCATCGCTTAATTGAGGTTTAAAATTACGAGATGTCCGCGGTAGCCGAGATGGATGATGATCTTGAACTCTAGGCTGACTCTGCTTCTGTTGAAATACGGGTTCGCGTCCCGGTGGCACTTAAGAACCGTCGAATGGAGAGGAGCTGATACATTTTAAATCTATCTCGAAGTTTTCATTTGGTGTAATGCGGAAGTTTATAGAGTGGAGTGTCAACTCTGGTGTCGATCTCATCACTCGACAGTGGTTCAAAAAATTAAGAGGTTCATTAACCACAGCCTTCGTGTTGCTCCTGAATGCGACGTTAATAAACAAACACGATATCAATCATTGGCATGACCAAGTAATTTTAGCGCGTTTTTCACATGTTGTATTTTACAATAATGCAACTATGAACTTTTTACTAACAGAAAGTAGTACTGTACCACTCCTCTAAATGTACTACTATTGAGCTGAAAAGAAAAAATTCTGGGAAAATTTTGTGGAAAATTCGGGAAAATTTTGTGGAAAGCTCGGGAAAATTTTATGGAAAACTCAGGAAATTTTTGTGGAAAACTCATGAAAATTTTGAGGAAAACTCGGGAAAATTTTGTGTAAACTCAGAAAAATTTGGGATAAATTTGGTAAAATCCCGAGATATTCTGGAAAATCTTGTGGAAAATTCGGAAAATTCCATGGAAACTCGGGAAAATTTGGTACGATTTTGTTGAAAACTAGGTAAAATTTGAGAAAATTTTGTTATAAACTAGCGAAATTCAGGAAAATTTGTAGGAAAATTCGGGAAAACTATGGGAAAATTCAAATATGATTCGGCTCATCTAGGGCACAAATGCGACCTAATGCCGAAAACCCAAGGTCAATTGGTTGCTTATTGGCTGAGAAAAAGGTACGACAAAATATGGAACGAAGACAAAGTCGAAATTTGCGTCCTAATAGCGCTTTTGTTCCACTACGTGAAAAACGCCCTAACAATTTATTCATTTTAAGGGTAAAATCATATGAATGAAACCTAAAGTCTAACTAAACCAAAATAGCCTAAATAAAATAAATGTTTGAATTAATTATTTTTTTTAATGAAATTAGAATTACACATTCAGTGTTGTCTTTTTCATTGTTAATCTTCTGGAAAGGAAAAACTGTTTTATTCAGTTCTAAAAATAGCCGCTTACAAAATTTTCCAAAATATAGCAACCATATGCCAGGTGGACTTTAGAAAAAGTGGTGGTTGCGGTAACCCAGTGGTCAAGATAACAGACTCGTGGCTGTGGCGTGTCATGTGTTCTAGTCCAGTGCCGCTCAAGACCCGCCGTGCAGAGAATGCCGGTGCTCGTTAAATATGCCGAGACTCAAACGTCTTTCCGTTGGCATGGTGTGGAAGTTAGAAGGGGGTAGGGTGCCAGCTGAGATTCGGTCTCGTCCCTTGACCATGGTTCAAAATTACAAGGTCTGTCGCCAATAGCCCCCGTGTAGCTTTGTAGTGCTGCGTTAATGTAACTCATTTTCTCACTTAGAAAAAGTCATGAGAAAATAAATATTTCTGCTAACAAAGAACCAGAATGGTCAAGGATAATGTAAAAAGGCCAATAAATTGAAAAATGTACCGAAGGAATAAAAGTGTGAATAGAAATTGCGCAGGGGATAACTGAGACAGCAGACGAACGAAAGAGGAAAATATATTTAAAAATCCTCTTCCCAAAAAGAGGGGCTACGTTATTTGGTATTGGAAAAACAAGTATTTTTTGCAATATCACTTTCTAGTGATGAAATTGGACATTTTAAAGAAAGAAACTGCATTCTAAAAAAGAAAAACCTGCCTTGTGACACAGTTGGCATGATCGGGTGCGGGGGAAGGTGGGGGAAATAGTTTATCTCCTGCCCAAAAGATAATTTTTGAAGAGGGGTTCAGAGGTCAGTGGCAAGATTCGAACGTTCTTCACCCATTGACTGTCTTTTTTTCAGAGAACCGTGTCGGCGGACGCGGTTTTTTTTTTTAAATATTTATTTTCATAACTTCGAACAAATCTCAAAAGAGCACCATGGATAAAAAAGTGTTTGTCGTAGCCCTGTCGACTTTAATTTTTATTACACTACAGCAAGTTCGAGGTAAGATTTTATTGATTTGTTCGATTATTATTCTAGAGAAATGTGGTTATTACTTTTTTTTTTTTGTAAATTCTAACAACATGCTAGTGATTTTGAGTTTTTTTTTTATCTTTAATTTTCGAAATATTTTGATATGCTTCTTATATTGCGTATTAATACTTTCATCGTATTCTAAGAGATCTTTTGATGATCTTTTAAAAAATGGCAAAGCTTTTTTTTAATTTTAAGTAACGATTTATGTATATTTATATATACTTTATAAAATTTTAAGAGTTTGAAGCGAATCTCGTGCATTAATATTGACGTCTTAAATGACTTTTTTTGGTTTCATTTTCCCCTCATATGGGAACGAACATCAAATGTGGGCATGTGTTCGTATATTATAAAAATAACCTTTCCATAGTTTGCTAAATTTTTGTTTATTATTCGAGAATTTTCAAATTATTTATATTTAATACGCTAGTGTAGTGGATAGTTTCGTTATAAATTAATAAATGTTTTATAATTTTTTTAAAAATTAATAATTTTTTATTTTTGAAACTATATTTCATAATTCTTTCCCAAAATTTTAGTTTTAAATTTCATTTAAATGAGGAATATAACATTAGATTTGTGACAAATGAAACTTGGTTATGTATGTTTGATTTCTCTAATATTTATTTGTTTAATTACTTTTAGTTATATGTAACTTATTTCAATGTTTGTATCACTTTAAATGTCAGTTCATTAAATTTCGTTTTCGAATCAAATTAATATTTTCATAAATTCATTCAATTTAAATGTATTTATTCTCTGCCTTTTAGATTATAGTAACATGTTTAAACATTTTGTTGCTTCAGATTTTTTTATGACATACAAATAAATTTCCATAGCGTGGCAAAAACAACAATACTGCATGCGACATATATAACTGGTACATATTCAAATGTATTAAAATTTTTCATTACATGAAAAATATAATTGGAGATATATGCATGATTTTTAGATATGTAATACATGCAAGCTTGAAGCACTAATGCTGTATAAGCTGTATTTATTTCAGAATCCATAAATTGTATCTTTGCACATTCAGCGCTGCTGGAAGTTAATTATACAACATATTACTCAATATGTCTTTGAAACATTTGTGACTTCTATTTCAGGCATTTATATTTAAAATATATATTCGGACTACCAGTATGTAGGAAGCAAAATCCAAATGTTTTTTTAAGAAGTCTCCTTTATGAAGATTGCTTTAAAAATTATTTTTGAAAGTCCTTTTTCGTATTTGACACATTAATTTTTAGAATATTCATTCAAATAAGTCTTGTTCTTCAAAATAACTGTATTTTTTAAAAATAAAACATCGGGAGGGAAAAAAAAGGCCTAAATGAAAAGTTTAAATTCTTTTTATACAATTTAGCCCGTATTTAAACATTTACGACTTGACGGGCCCGGGGTTTTTTCAAATCAAATTTCTATATTTTCTGTGTAATTGCTAGATTAGTGACATAACTAACTCAATAGATAATGAACTGGATTCGAGCCCTGATTCAGCTGCTTAGAATTTAATGCTGTGGGTTCAAATCCCGATTGGTTAAAAAATTTTGGCGGGAAATTATGTATTTTCAAAGTTGTATCGGCTATTTCGAATCTACAGCCGTGGTCGAGAACATGGCAGACTTTATTTCCATCGAACCCCAGGTTAGAGTCCTGATGCCACTGAAGATGTCTTACAAAGAGACTGAGGCATGTTGCACAAATTAGACAAGGCTTAAAGTAATTACGTCGATATGATGTGGATGTTTGAGAAAAAGATTATCTTTTTGTCGTCCTCATGACTTGATTATGATATAAAATTAAGTCCGTTGCCAATAATCTTAAATTAATGTTGATTGTAAATTTCGAATTTCGAAGCAACACGAGGACTTTTGGCGACGTACGAAATTTTCAACAATGGTCAAGTGGCAGGAACAACACTTGATCTGCCAACAACACTTGGCTCCGGATGTCCCAGTCAATGTGAGGACTTTGGGCATCAGCCCCTTTACACGGGGACTCTTAATGGCCCCAGCCCCTTTACACGGGGACTCTTAATGGCACCAGCCCCTTTACATGGGGACTCTTAATGGCACAAGTTTCGAACCCACGGATTGACAGAAAAAATGCTGCTCATGAGTTCGTGACAACGGTTCGGGTTGCTTCAGAGTAAGGCGTTAATAACGAATCCGAATCATTAAGATGTGTGGCTTTTAGGAGAGTGATATGTCAGCTTGAATGTTGTCCTTATCAGTGATTTAAAACATTGGTGTTCGTTGCCATATGTTTTTTGCAGTTCTAATGGGTTATATATATGAAGGAGGATTCGATCTCGGTACCTCCGTAAGTACACATTCTACCCCTTGGCCAAAATGATCACTTCAGTCAAGGGCAGTTAGTTTCTTTTATAGGAATCAGCGCCACACAATCCCCTACCAGTGAGTAGATAAGGCGAATGAAAGATATCGTTGTTATGGAGAGCGTATGAGCTGTTGCGTCACTATGTGACGGCTTGAAGGTTGCGTCATGAGTGAGACGACTTGTTGATTCCTTCATGTGTGAAACGGCTTTGATTGCATTTGTGGTGGATAGATGGCGCCACAATTTCTGCACCAAGGTTGCGTTTGTCCGAAGTTCCCCAGGGTCACCAATGAAGGGGGATTCATTTCCCTTACTTTCCGTTCCGTAAGCACACACCCTACCCCTAGGCCAAAATGATCACTTCAGTCCCGAGGCAGTTAGTGTCTTATATAGGAATCAACACCGCATGTAAAATGTAGTATTTTTGCAGTGTATCTATTATCTTTTGTATACTGTTTTTTTATCCTTCATAGAACTTTAGAGCAATATAACAAATAAGTCACGTTACTGGAATAAAAGTTTAAAATGTTTAGAATATAGGAAACCTATTATTACTTATTAGGTTAAAGTACACCAAAATATTATATAAATAGAAAACTACACATTATTTTGCTCAAATGGCAACTTCCTGTCGATTTGACCTATTGTTTCCGTCCCATGCTCTTTCTTCAAAAGGAAAACTTTTTGAAAATTTAAACTGAAATAACTCTGATATTGAAAGTCGCATTGGCTTAACGTATACCCCCGCATTGGGGGGGGGGGGCTGGAGATTCTAGGGAGCATAAAGCCTGACTGACGCCAAGTACCTATTAGGGCATGGGGTCCAAAAGTTGACTTTGCAGGGGGGCCCTAATATTCTCCGTTACGTTACTGGAAAGTCATACTACAGCTGTGGAAAAATTAATAAGGCCAACCGAGAATCTTCATTGTTATTACTAAGCACCTTTGTTTTATACAAATATAAACTTGGGTACAGAAAATGTTTTTAATTATTCTTATTAAAATAATTATAGCAAAACAGTTTTAAATTTTAAAATTTCTTTTTCACTGTTTATTTTTAAACGAGAGAAAAGGTAGAAACACTATAAAGTCAATCTCAGTTATAAAGCGTTTATTATTTTTTTTATTAATTTTCTGCTTTCAGTCTTCAAGCTATGAACTTGATTTAACAAATCACACGCGCGTGCCAGACAGAAATTGTAACTTTCGTAAAAACGAGAAGAGGCAAACAATTAACATTAAATATATATGGCAAGATCCTTAGTTTTAATGAATGCTATTTAAATTCTCCGGAAAGAGCTGAAATTAAATGGGCTCAAGACTTTTAAATAATTTTTGAAGTTAACTTATGGCACGGTAGGGAAAATTTTTCGCTACGCGATGACATAAGGCGCGTGAGATTCTTATATTAATATTTATTTATATTTCTGTAACAATAATACAGAAATTCCATAAACAAGAAATCAGTTATACAAATAAAATATCTTAAATACAAAAGAAATCGGTTACACAAATAAAATATCTTAAATACAATAATTAATATTTTAACGTACATAAATTAAAAGTAAAAAAAACTTTTTTAAAAACAAGCTTTTATTTAAAAGCGCTAAAAAGAATAAAATAAATTTTTCCTTTAAAACTTTTTTTACACTATCAACTTATAACGTCATTACACAATTTATATGATATAAAAGCTTGTCGCAATATTTAAGTACTCGTATTTACTTAGTTTGAATTTTTAAAAATTAAAATCAGTCGGTCAAGTTATTTATTTTACTTGTTTATCTACACAGGTGAATCTCGCAACAAGCTTTTATATCATATAAATTGTGTAATGAAGTTATAAGTTAATAGTAAAAAAATTTTAAAGGAAAAATTTATTTTATTCTTTTTAGCGCTTTTAAATAAAAGCTTGTTTTTAAAAAAGTTTTTTTACTTTTAATTTATTTTTTACTTTTTAGTTATCGCTGGACAGGTTTCTCAGCCTGTTCAACTCATTGAACGCTGGTTCGCCATCCCTGGTTTAGCTTAATTAATTCTCGCAAAAGGGTATTAGACTAAAAACACAATTTTTTTTAATCGGTAATTTTTAAGCAATTTTTTCAATCTTCGTGCAGATTTTGGGTATCACTATTCTACACACGAAAAAAAAAGGTTTAGTGAGATTATCTGCATAAATGACAAAGTTATTAAATGTTAATTAAAATTTTGACTATTTTTGAAAAACTTAAAGAATATATTATTTATTTGAAATATTTTGAAGATAAGGGATATATTTCTCTAACATATTAGAAGAAAATTTTAGTTATTTATTAAGAAACTTCAAAAGGCATTTAAATATTTGTATTAATCAATAAAATGCTTAAGATTCAAAACGCATGTTGTAATCAAAAAAGAATGTTTTATCAAATAATGATAATTTTTTGCTGGACATTGAATATCTTCTACGTAAGAATCTATTTTTTTAATTGCTCAGGTCATCTTTAGAAACTTGATTTTGAAAAAATAATTAACCAACGCATTATTTTTATACAGTCAGACCTCTATGTATAACGAATCTCTATTTTGGGAATTTCTCTATTTTAAGAACTTTTTCCTGGAACCAAGCACATATTACTCTTTTCTTCGTAAAATAACTCCAAATTAAAAGAAATTTTTCTTCGAAGATTCGATTTTTTCTCTCTCCTTATTTTTAAAACATTTCAAGTAATTTTGCAAGTTATTCTCTTTTGGCACATTTTATGGATATCAATAACCTTGAACTAGTTTTACAATGTGCCTAACTCATCTGAAGAAACAAAATTGCCGTAATTTTTCAAACAAAAAAAAACTCAAATAAAATTAACAGATTCTATCTGTAATTAAATTTAAGGACACATGTCGTAGTGTGTGTTTAGATTACTGGTGTTAAAATGAGGTATATTTAAATTACTTGCAGGCTTAAAATTAGAAAATTCATTCATTTTAATATAAAATTATTTTTTAATTGAAAATACATTGCATTTCTGGATAATATTTTTCTCTTATTGTTTTCCTAGTGGATTCCTTTTTGTTGGGTAAGATATATAAAAAATGATCTTTCCGATTCTGTAATTATTTTTTGTCTGAGTTTCATAGATTAAAAATAGATAAATTTTTTAAAGAATTTCTACAATACTCCATCTCAGTTTAACTTGGCAACATTGAGAAAGGTAAACAATGTACCAATCTACTTGAAAAACAGCTTTACTTTTTTTGTTTTGGATTTAAATCCAAGGTAAATAGATTGAAATTTGTAAAAAAAAAATTGCGTACATTGTAGAAATTAGATTATTTTTACGTTGTAGAAATGTAATTATTTTTTAGACAAAGTTAATTAATACAGTCAATAGCGCAACGTTATGAAATTCCAGTTTGGCTGAAAACCGATTTTCGACGCCAACTTTTGTCATTGTTGTAATAATAACATAATTACAACAATGCAGATATATCGAAGTTGGCGCCCAAAACTAGTTTAACGTTTTTAATTAATATATTTTTAATTAATTGCAATATCGGAATATAAATGGTCAAAACATGCATTGTCATCCAAACTAAACGTATATACAAAATTTCAGCTCGATGTGGTGAAGATATCAGCTTCAAAGTTGAGTTGCAAGATTCCAGCCGAACAAATTACATACATACATACGTACATACAATGTACGTACGTACATTGTAAGTTAAATAAAAGCTTGTAATAATCGGCACTTCAGTAGCAAGTGAGTTATCAAGTTTATTAATATTTATCTCTTAGTAACAACATTAGAGAAATAGTTGATTCAGAGCTTTACTGATTAATTTTCAAACGCATGCGAGTCAGTAAAGGATCATTAATTTTAGCAATTATTTTTCAAATGTGAATCCCCCCCCCCCCCCGAGATTTTTAACTTACAAAATCTGTAACTGTGACATTTGAAGAACGTGTTATATAGTGATTCATTAATTTGTATTTTAAAATATTTTCATCCTATTCGCTGTATATGAGTAAACTATAATAAGTATATATGTATAAACATTGACAGTGAAAGTTATTAGTTTAAAGACAATAAAAAACTTTTTATATCGAAAACATAAGACGCGGATAAATTTTTATTTATAGGTTATCTTAACCCGTTCATCTCCTGTAAGTATTACTAAATTATAATTATTTATTTATACACTGAATGATCAATTTATTTTAGACAAATAAAAATAATTTACTTCAAATATTAATGTTATAAATGTGGAAGAACTATTAAATTCATTCGAAAGAAATTACAAATAAGAATTTTAATTTGGATGAAATATTGTTCCTTAGTTCATAAATGTTAATTTTTATACATAGGTATGATTGCACATATTTCATAAAAAATATTGAAGCAATAGATTGTTTAATTCTAAATTTTAAATTAAAAGTTCTACAAAAAAGTATTATGACCTATATAATTTACTGTAATGCAATTAATTAATTTCCAGATTTTATAAAGGCAGAATCTTCTGAGAATGCTATTCCAAATAAAAAAAAATAGTCAGAAACACGTTGTAATCGTTCCAATCGATGTTCATCACAGTCATGATTCTCAAGTCAGTCAGATTCTTCATCCAGACAAGGCATCAGATATTACATAAATTATAATTGCTGCGGTATATATTACTTCGAACAAAAAATTTGATAACATTATAGAGTTTCTTCATCGATCATTATTACCATACACGTCAAGAGGTTCTGCTTTACTTAATAAAAATTATGACAAAATACCTATGATTTTAAGTGGAGATTTTAATGTCAATTTTGCTTTAGACAAATCTCTACAATTGATTGAATTTTTAAAAGACAATTTCGCCTTATCTCTATAAAATAACAGAATATCAACGACAAAATCAAATACTACGATTGATGCAGTGCTTTCGAAATTCTTAAATGATATTGAGTGCAAAACCTACATTTCTTATTTTAGTTACAACAAGCCTTTAATAACAAAAGTATGTACAGAAACACCCATAAGCATAATGGAAATAGAATAATAATGATGATACTTTTCCATAAATGTATTCAATAAAATTTTTTTTAGTATTATGTATTGAAAAGGAAAATTTTATTTGTACTTAAACCTTTTCCATCCTAATTATTTTTAAATACAGTTTTACATAATATTGATAATAAATTTGTTAATTATATATGATTACTTTAAAATAAAATTTAATTATGCAATTCATTACATATAAGCCAAAGAAGTTAACTTCTACCGCGTGTTCACACTGATACACGCATGCATTTTTTTATAGAATTCTTTTATTTTTACTTCATATTAAGTCTATACTCCCCTAATATAAAAGATCTCGAGAAACAAACTTTGAACAAATTTTCTATATAAAAACATGACATTTTATAAATTTCTGACTTTGTAATACTTGCTTGTACTGTGTTTTAAAAATGTAGAATTATTTTATAATTATTCAGCGTTTCCTTTAAAATTGTAAAATCCAAATTTTAGGGGAGAAAAATACAAAATGCTAATTGAAAATAAAAGAAAAACAGATTGGCCGTGACAGAAAAGAAACGCTACAATAATATAGGAATATATTTAAAAATTAGAATTGAAATACAGTATCAGTGCTTAAAATGTTCTGAAATTAAGTTTTACTTATCTGTTAAAGCGAATCACGCGACTCTTTAAAAAAAATATTGTCGTAAATAAAATACGGTTTATTAATAAATTATAAACCTTACAAACTATCAAGGTAAATGTTAATTTTTGTATATAATTTTATATATGACAATCCCATGGAGTTACTGGTAATTATTAAACTCGTTCTTAACTTTGTATTGTTCAATTAATTATAAAATGCATTGTGTAGCACTGATACATTTTTATAAGAGATATATCAATGTAAATGTGTATTTAAATTTTTTTCATGTCAGAATGTATTTTGTGAGATTACTTTCAGTAAGTAAATAATTTTTTAAATCTTTTGTTTTTGACTTTTCAGTATGTTCGCGGCCCCCTTGTACAGTTGTCAAAATCACATTTATCAAACAAATCTACTTAGTTATGAACGACTGAACAGTCATTATCATACCTCCAAATGCTGTCAATGTAGCAAAAACGTATTCAGCTTCCGCAGGTCCTGCTTCGCTGTGAGCTATCATCCGAATGGTATACCAAGTGTCAGGTGTGAGATATGTTATTGTTAGCAGTTTTTGTTCCGGGACGATGTTGTTAGATACCAATATCCATTCTCTCTCTATATTGGCTTTGTATTGTACGATGAAGAAGTTAACTGGATAAGCTCCTCCTAACCACGTGTCCAAGTGCAAAGAGACGGCTGTTGAATTGATGCTTAAAAATGCATCTCTTATATATATATATAGGAGGGTTGAGAGCTGTAAAAATATATTGTACCTGAAGTATATTATTAGAATTACTAATATTTATATTTAAGATTCCCATCTATTAGCTATTTGGAATAGAATATTAATTCTACGGATATTCTGCTTTTCCATCTCAAAGCTAGATTTTATTATTGATTTGAATGATGTAAAAGGCACATTAAAAGCATAATAGGCAACAAATGATTTTAAGAAATCGGTTTTTAAAATTATCTCACTTTATAAGTTTTTTTTCCCACTTATAAACCGGCACAAACGTATTATTAAAATAAACTTGATCTATTTTTTAAAATTGGAAATAATTTATGATTCTGAAATCTTTTATCACTTTTCTCAGTTACTTTCATATATACGTGATGGCATTCAAGCAAGTTAGACAGTCTAGATTTGAAAAAAAAAAAAATTCATGCGTGTATCAGTGTGAACACGCGGTAGAAGTTAACTTCTTTGGCTTACATTTAATGAATTGTATAATTAAGTTTTATTTTATAGTAATCTAATATATAATTAACAAATGTATTATCATTATTATGTAAAACTTTATTTAAAAATAATTAGGATGGAAAAGATGCAAGAATAAACAAAATTTTCATTTTCAATACATAATACTAAAAAAATTTTTATTGAATAAATTTATAGAAAAGTATCATTATTATTATTCTATTTCCATTATGCTTATGGGAGTTTCTGTACATAATTTTGTTATCAAAGGCTAGTGGTAACTAAAATAAGAAATGTAGGTTTTGTACTCAATATCATTTAAGAATCTCGAAAACACAGCATCAATCGTAGTATTTGATTTTGTCGTTGATATTATTCTGTTATTTTGTAGAGATAAGGCGAAATTGTCTTTTAAAAATTCTATCAATTGTAGAGATTTGTCTAAAGCAAAATTGACAAAATCTCCACTTAAAATCATAGGTATTTTGTCATAATTTTTATTAAGTAAAGCAGAACCTCTTGACGTGTATGGTAATAATGATCGATGAAGAAACTCTATAATGTTATCCAATTTTTTGTTCGAAGTAATATATACCGCAGCAATTATAATTTATGTAATATCTGATGCCTTGTCTGGATGAAGAATCTGACTGACTTGAGAATCATGACTGTGATGAACATCGATTGGAACGATTACAACGTGTTTCTGACTATTTTTTTTATTTGGAATAGCATTCTCAGAAGATTCTACCTTTATAAAATCTGGAAATTAATTGCATTACAGTAAATTATATAGGTCATAAAACTTTTTTGTAGAACTTTTAATTTAAAATTTAGAATTAAACTTTCTATTGCTTCAATATTTTTTTATGAAATATGTGCAATCATACCTATGTATAAAGATTAACATTTATGAACTAAGGGACAATCTATTTCATCCAAATTGAAATTCTTATTTGTAATTTCTTTCGAATGAATTTAATAGTTATTCCACATTTATAATATTAATATTTAATGTAAATTATTTTTATTTGTCTAAGATAAATTGATTACTCAATGTATAAATAAATAATTATAATTTAGTAATACTTACAGGAGATGAACGGGTTAAGATAACCTATAAATAAAAATTTATCCGCGTCTTATGTTTTCGATATAAAAAGTTTTTTTGTCTTTTAACTAATAAACTTTCACTGTCAATGTTTATACATACTCAAGAGCCAAAACATTATGACCACCCCTACATTTTGCAATGAACTCGCCTGGATGACGTGGAAGGCACGTGATCAGGTGGAAGTGGCATTTAACTGCTGCTAGACAGTCTGAAGAATCATTCTTTCACTTACTTCAGTGTGTGATGGGAAAGACTGCGGATCTAAGCGACTTTGATAGAGGGCAGATTGTAATGGCTCGGAACAAGTATTTCCGAAACTACACTACTCGTGGGTTGTTCGCGATCCACAGTTGTTAGTGCTTATGCAAAGTGGATGAATGGCGCCAGCAGTAGACGACATGGTGTTGGACTTCCACAAGCTATCAAAGAAAAAGGTCGTCGGTGACTGTCTCGCATGGTGAAGCAAAACCGAAGCCAGACAGTGGCTCAGCTGACAGCCCAATACAATGCAGGGCCAAGTAGAATAGTATTGGAGCACACTGTTCAGCGGACACTGTTGGATATGGGGCTACGCAGCAAACATCCCACTCGTGTGCCTTTGCTGACCAAGCTTTATCGCCAATTGCGCCGGCGCTGGGCCCGGAAACATCACGACTTGTCCATGGATCAGTGGGAGAGAATTGCCTGGTGAGATGAATTACGGTTTGTCATTCATCACGCCGATGGCCGTGTCAGGATACGCCGTCTTCCAGGCGAACAGTTGCTCCCTCAATGTACAGTAGGTCATATACAGGACGGTGATGGCGGTATTATGCTTTGGGGGACGTTCTCTTGGGCGTCTCTGGGACTCGCGGTTGTGGTAGAGTAGACCATGAATGCTACAGGGTATCTGAACATCATTGCGGACCAGTTGCATCCTTACAAGGCCTCTGTTTTTCCAGCTGGAAATGGAATGTTCCAACAGGACAACGCCCCGTGTCATAAGGCTAAAATTGTGTTGGAGTGGTTCCAGGAACATGATGCTGAATTCCAGTTAATGTCCTGGCCGTCTAACTCACCGGATCTCAATCCGATAGAACACATTTGGGATGTCATGGGACGGCAGCTCAGAGTTCAAAGACCCCCATTTCGCAATATCTCGGATTTGCGTGACCGTTGCTTAAACATCTGGTACAATCCGTCTCCGGCCCTCTACCAAGGACTTGTGGCATCCCTGACAAGGCGAGTTGAAGCTGTGTTGAGCGAAAAAGGTGGGCCAGCTCGTTATTGACAGGTGGTCATAATGTTTTGGCTCTTGAGTGTATATACTTATTATAGTTTACTCACATACAACGAATATGATGAAAAGATTTTAAAACACAAATTAATGAAGCACTATATAACACGTTCATAAAATGTCACAGTTACAAATTTTGTATATTAAAAATCTCGGGGGGAAAATTCACATTTGAAAAATAATTACTAAAATTAATGATCCTTTACATGCATTTGAAAATTAATCAGTAAAGCTGAATCAAATGTTTCTTTAATGTTGTTACTAAGAGACAAATCTATATATATAAAGGAGAAAAGCGACTCACTGACTGACTGACTAATCACGATATCTCCGGAACCATACAACCTACAGACTTGAAATTTGGTAGACATGTTCCTTTCATGGAGTAGATATCAGATATATAAGAACGGATTTTGCGAAATTCGAATCGCAAGGGGGGTTAAGGGGCGTTATAAATAATTGTTTCCATTTTTAAACTACTCGACGTACAATCTTGAATTGGGTAAGCAGATTCCTTTCATAGAGTAGAGATCCGCTACAAAAAGGGTTTGGTGAAAATTGACCCCCAAGTGGAGTTGAGGGGGCTTAGGGGCCATTATAGATAATTATTTCCATTTTTAAGCTATGAGACGCAAAGTCTTTATATTTGATAAATACATTCCTTTCATAGAGTAGATATCAGCTACAAGATGGGTTTTGGGAAAATAGTCTCCCAAGTAGCGTTGCGGGGATTAAGGGGCGTAATAGATAAATATTTTCGTTTTTAAACTACTTGACCTACCAGCTTGAAAATTGGTAGGCATGTTTCTTTCATGGAGTAAATATCCGTTACAAAATGGGTTTTGGGGAAATTGACCCCCAAGGGGTATTGAGGAGGGGGGGGAGGGTTAAGGGAGTTATAAATAATTATTCCGATTTTTAAACTATAAGACGTACAGTCTTGAAATTTGGTAAGCGGATTCCTCTCATAAGGTAGATATTCGCTACAAAATGGGTTTCGTGAAAATCGAAACCCAAGTGGCGTTGCGGGGCTTAAGGGGCGTTATAGATAATTATTTTCATTTTTAAACTACTGGTCGTATAGTCTTGAAATATGATAATCAGAAGCCTTTCATGGATTAAAGATCGATGTTTTGTGAAAATCGACCCCTAGATGGCGTTGCGGGGACTCAAGGGGCGTTATAGATAATTATCCCCATTTTTAAACTATTAGACGTACAGTCTTGAAATTTGGTAAGCAGATTCCTTTCGTAGAGTTGGAATTTGAAAGAAATCAACTCTTGGGGGAGCAAGGGGTTACTGGGGCGTATTGACAAAAAAAATCCTTTTTGCGAACTACAAGGACTATAAGAATAGAATTTGGTTTGCATTTTTTCTTTTGTTGAATTGAAATCCGCTAAGAATGGTTATTTTGGAAAACGACTCTCAACGGGATTACGGGGGTATTGATTGTAATAATTTCGGTTTTTTCCTCCTGTTAGATTTAAACTTGAAATATGGCTTGCATGTTCATTTTCCAGAGTAGAGATCCACCGAAAATTGGTTTTGCGGGAATCCACTTGGTTAAAGGGTTACGAAAGTTGAAACATCATTCTGTACTTCAATTTTAGAGATTTTTAGAAAATACAAATTAGATAAGTTCTGCCTTTTCTTTTTTTTTATCAAGAGACAAGTATATTTTTAATACAAATTCTTAATGCTAGGACTTAGATATCAACAATTTATAAATATATATATATTTATAAAACATCATGAAAAATACCCAGCGTAGCGGGTGGGTAACGGCTAGTACTAATATAATTGAAAACTCATTTGCTACTGAAGTGCCGATTATGTATGTTAAAAATATTAATTATTGTATTTAAGATATTTTATTTGTGTAACTGATTTCTTTTGTATTTAAGATATTTTATTTGAATAACCGATTTCTTGTTTATGGAATTGCTGTATTATTGTTACAGAAATATAAATAAATATTAATATAAGAATCTCACACGCCTTACGTCACCTACCTTACGTCATCGCGTAACGCGTAACGAAAATTTTTCCGTACCCTGCCATAAGAAGTTAACTTCAAAAATATAGTTAAACACTCACTCAACTTTTGGTTGCGTCTGTCATCAGAGTATTCTTAATCTTCATGAAGGATAACTTAATGAAGTACGTATAAATGTTGTAAGAATAATTTTTCTCTGTAAAATTAATGACATTATTTAAGGGGCCCAACAAAGAATATAAAAATCAGAAAAAGTAAAATTAGAGAATTGTTTACATCGCAACCGATAAAGCCGTTGTAACAAAGTTTTTTTTAATCCTTTGTCAGTAATGATTCTTATTTGGCAATTACTATATAATTAAAATTTTTTATAAAGTTACTTCAGAAATTGGATTACATGCAAATTTGAATATCTTCTTAATCTTACTGATTGTATAAGTGACTTCTGTAATAAAAGTATTTTCAAATTTTCTCTAGGTATTTAAAAAGGTCCATATTCATAAATTTAGAAAAATTTGCAAATTGAAAAGCTCCAATAACTTCTGTTTTTATCTGTACAGTTGAGACAGTAAATGAGCTTATAAATGAGACAGCTGAGACTGCCTTATTTATTAAATTTTCTCTTATTTAAATCAGTTTTTATGCTTATATATTATTTACATAATATATAAGCTTAAACTGATATTTATATAATATTTTGAGGGCTATTTAATATGGTTTTAATGGCAATTTTTTAAAATTAGTGATAATTATGCCACAAGTTGAAGTGACGAGGAGTTACTGCAGATGAAGCCGTTCATCTGCAGTGATTCCTCGTCAACCGAGAGCAATTATTAGTCGAGCAATTCTAAAAAAGGATCCCCTCACTAATTGTGGCTGATTTAAGCCTTCTACATGTACTAGCCGAAAGGCGTATAATTCTCTATCAAAGCCTCCGTGTGTAAAATTCAGAAACATGAAATGTCAACCGCCTTTAAGAGACATCAAGCAGAGCGTCTACAGTCCCCCCCCCTCCGAAAAAAACACGCTGTTTTTGAGGATCAGCAACATAATTATTGACATGATATCTGGAATGACTCTCCAGGTTCTTGAAGCGACCATATGGGGGGGGGGGATTTGTGATCAGGGACGCCTTAAGACTCTTTGAGGCCCTGGACCCAGAGAAGAAATTTTGAGATCCTGGGCCCCTATGCCAAAGTAGTCCCTACTCGAGATCCATAAAAGTAGACAGTATATAGCATGCACTGTCAAATATTCGTTCAAATGGTAATTTGAAACAAAGGTGCTGGACTCACAAAAGCCTAGGCATAAATCGGCTCAACCGATGGCTGCATTTTAACTAAATGAGTTGAATGATTGTTTATGGTATTAAGTCTATACATGTACAACGGTCATCACATAATAATAGATTTACTATTTCCAGTTAACATGTAGTTTGAAATTCTCTGTTTTTCGGAGAATATGTTTGAGAATAGTATTTGACCATTATAATTATCCGGGTCATGATCTTATTAAGACAGAGTCGAGAACGCGTATGAGGCTCCTACAGAGGGCGATGATTTTTGACGGTTTTGCTGCTAATGGAACGACACCAGTAGCTTATTTGAAAGCAAAAACTAATTCAGAAGACTGCCAAGATATATTTACGGAAAATAAATTGCCGGATAATATCTTGAGAGTACGTATTCCAGCGGAACAATGGATTAATACAGAATTAAAGCTCTATATAATCCTAGCTTTAAAGTAAAAATGTTCATCTCAGGTCAGATCCATCAAATAGTCCTGGCCTGAACTCAATGGAAAATTCAATGGGAATTTCGGAGCGTAAAATTTAGGCAAATGGTAAAACTTACACTACCAAATATGAGTTTAAAGTGACCACTGAAAACTCTTGGAAAAAACATCTCAAAGGGAGATCTTGGAAAAAAAAATTCCAACTCTATTGACCTCAAGTCGGATTAAATGAACTGATAAAAAGGGGAAGTTTATAATAGGTTATTAGCAATTTTGTAAATAAAATATCAAATGGCCTTAACAATTTTTGCTGCTTTCTACGTGTACAAAAAAGACAAATAAATTATCGAATAAAAAATTATTTAAATTTTTGTATTTTTATAGATATGAAATTATTTCTTGCACTGTGCTTAGACTCGCATAAATTTCAAACAGGTAGTTCTAAAGTTATTTGAGATTTTTGTTTGGTTTTATCATTTTTTTCAGAAAAGTAAAAAGGCTCTACCTACAGTTAACTTTAAATTTTGTAAGCCACTAATAAATACCTAATAAATATTTTTGTAAAATATTGATCAATTATGATCATTTTCGTACTTAAATTGTTTTAAAATTGAATTCACTCTTTGCTATTTTTATAGTGTTATAGAATCAACACATCTTTGATTATCGTATCATAGACTTTCCTTCCCAGAAGTCTTAACAGTGCCTCACATTTTCGAAACTTTCTATGATATATGTTTCGATACAACCTCTTAATTGTGATATGTTTTGAATTAATCGACAACAAAATTTTATTATTGATTCAACAATGGACGGGTTGAGGGTTCGAGACTCGTTATTCCAAAGATTGTTCAGTGAGCATTAACATGTATCATTGATAAGTATGGAAGATGTGTGGTGAATTGTCTGTGTGAGTACTACTCTAGCTTGAATACTAGCCTCATCATTTGATACGTTTCAACAATCCAAGATGAGCCATTTTAAGTTACTTCAAGTGTGGCCGCGGTAGCCTAGTAGTCATGGACACGAACTTGTGACCGGAGTGTCATGTATTCGAGTCCTAGAGCAACTGAAGACCCGCTGTGTAGTGTACATGACAGCCTAGTGCTCAAGGTAACGGACTCGTGGCCAGCGTGACATGAGTTCGAGCATAGTATTGCTGAAGACCCGCCGTGTAGGAGGAGGACAATGCACGTTAAATCTATCGTGGGTCAAACGTTCCTCTCGTTGGGGTGGTGGGGAAGTCAGGAGAGGGGGTGTCATCCTCGTCACTTGACCATGTTTCAAAATTACGAGGTCCGTCTCCAAAAGCCCTCGAGTATCTGTATGATGCAACGTTAATATTCACTCCCTAACTGACTCAATGTGTGGAGGAGTTGATGTACGTTAAATCTGCGAGGCTCAATGTCCTCCAGTTGATGTGGTGAGGTAGTTCGGAGAGGGAGTGTCAGCTCAGGTATCGTGCTTGTCACTTTACCGAGGTCCAAAACTATGAGGTCTGTCACCAGTAGACCTCGTTTTGCTTTATAATGCGAAGTTAATATAGCTCTCTCTCTTTTGTAAGTTAAGCGAATGGGATGTCAGCTCAAATGTCGCCCTTGTCATTTGATTTTGATTAACAATTATGAGATATGTGCGGTTTTAGTGTATGCCCACCCTTTAGATTACAAAAGGCACCTAATCTGATACTGAGCGATTATGAGGTTATAATGGGAATGTTGAAATTAGGATTGATACACACTATTTTGAATAATGAGCCACTAGCGCAGTTATTCTCCTCACTGGATCATTGTTCATAATTATATTCATCCCTAACAGCTCTTGTGATGCTTTAGCACAGTGGATTTCAAACTGTGTTACAAGGAACCTTGGGGGTTCTACAAGTCAAAAAGAAAGTTATGAATGTGTGTGCAAAATGGATTCACGTTTTATATGGACTGGATAAATAATCCATTCCAATATTCCACTAAAAATTAGTATTTATTACTTATAAAAAACGCGCGAATAATTATTGAACTATCAACAGATTCTAAATTAAAATGTAGATAGGAACAAGAAGATCTTGATTTTTTGGTTAAAAATTTACCCGGGATTTCCTCGGATTCCTTTAAAGTAGGGGTGGGCATACTTTTCCAGGGCGCAGTCTACTTGTAATTTTTTCAAGGAGTTGCGATCCACCCAGTGTCAGTGGCGCACATAAAGGCGGGGGAGGGGTCCATGCGGGTCCGGACCCTCCCTCATAACCCTTCATTTTTTCCGATTCATTATAGTCCCATATATATAGTATGTAAAATGTAATTAAATGATATTAATATTTTTTTATTTATTAATGATAATTATTAATTCAGTAATTTATTTTTTGCTGTTTTTTGCTCCCGACAATCGACAAAATAAAAAATATATATTTGGCTGCGTATTGGGGTATGATACGTAAACCTTCAACTCTCGAGCCCCTTCCCTTTAAAAATTCCAGTGTACGCTACTGCCAGCTGTCGTAGGTGTGGTGGGTTAGGAAAGGGTTATTTTAACTTAATAAATAAGTATATATACGGGGGGAGGGAATATGCGCGCGTGTGTCTATACTTACTTACAGAACTAAAGTAAAAAAAACACTTCTAAAACAGCGTTTAAAGCAAAACGCAAGATACAAACTTAATAATATAATACCTCCAAATATATAATTATATCAAATGATAAATGTATAATTATGAAACAATTCAAAATACTATAAAAAATAAAACATTTTTATCTAAAGTTAGTTTTTGTTGTTATAGTCAGTAGAAGGTTTAGTCTGCGTATTTTTAGCCAATCTTGAATTTTCCGCATTTAACTAACTGGGAAAATTTTTAGGCGGTCACCCCAAAATGTCTTGATGGTCCACCGGTCGATCGCAATCGACGTAATGTCCATCCCGGCTATAAAAGCTGTAAAAGTCTTTTTCAACATTTGTCGGAACTAAAACAAAGTACAGAAATAAATTGAATGTGAGCATGGAATACCTTTATAAATACTGAGAATTGAACCCGACTTTAAACTTTTGTCCAAAGCAAAGAAAGCTTATCTCAGTCATTAAAACTGAAAATTATCTTTGCACATATTAAACTTATTTTGAAATATTTTTTAACTTTTATCATAATATAATCGAAAAATATTAAACGTTTTTTATATTTATTGTGAGTATTTTAATGCTTATGATCCCGTGTTCCATGAAACAATTTTGTATTCGTTAATATAATACTTTACAAAACTAAATAGTCTTCTTATGAGAAATGCACCTTTTTTCATTTGTGTGTGTGGGTGGGGTACATCTATAATGTAGGAGAGGGAAGAACTCGTTGACATTTCAACAGATTTGACTTAAAAATCTGAATTTTAAGTTGCAAATTCATGCAGAATGTTTACAGCTATAAACATTTTAATGCCTTTCGAAAACATTGTTTTCAGGGAAAAATATTTATCAACACATGGCAATAAAAAAAAATTAAATGAAGAACATGAAATGCGATTTTAAATACTTTCAAGTGTCCTAGACTTCGACAATCTGTATGAAAATAAAAATGCAAGCACATATCTCAGTTACTAATTATAATGTATGTGTAGGTGAAATCTGGAGCATGAATTAATATAATTAATGAGTAAGTTATAATAACATGATATAAAATTTTTGAAATAACACATTCAATTCTTTTCTTTAATTGTCTTTACAAAAAGTACTATACAGGGACGTATTAAGATTTTTTGAGGCCCTGGGTCGAAAGAAATCTTAAGATTTTTGGGCCCCAATGCAAAAGTAGGCCCTACCTGAGATCTTTAAAAGTGGTCAGTATATAGAATGTCTTGTCAAATACTCGTACAAATGGTCATTTGAAACAAATAAATGAGCACGACTCACAATCTTGCACCCGGCTCGAACGATCGCAACATTTCGACTAAATAAGTTGAAGGATTGTTTATGGTATTATGTTTATAGACCAAGATATGGACAACGGTCATCACAAAATAATACAGTCTTGCCATTTTTGTCAGTTGACATGCAGTTTAAAATTCCCTGTGTTTTTCGGAGAATATGTACGAGAATAATATATGAGCATTAAAATTATCCGGATCATGATCTTATTAAGACATAATTGAGAACGAAACGAGGCCCCCACCGAGGGCGAGGCCCATGCCTTAAGACTTCTCTGATTATTCATTTCACTTTTGTCGTCGGAATCTGCATAAATAATATTTTTTGAGCTTTCAACAAACTCCAAAACGCCTGTGTCTGCCATAATTGAAGTTGAACATACATTATCATCTGCTGCAACGAATTCTTCCGATGATACAGTAGGACCGTATAGTGCGGCTGGTGTTTCCAAATTTGGTTCATCCCCCCCCAAAACTTTTGTGTTAATCGATTTTTTGCTTTGTGTTAAGAGAAAACACATGAATTTATATAAAGAGTGGTAATTGGTAATTGCAAAGGCATGTTCTTCAATGGACACCGCTTACTCCTGATTTAGATTAGAGAAGCAGAGGTAACTGAATCACAAAGGGAAAAAGACATTATCGCAACGCTTTCCCTTTCGGAATATTTATTTAGTTTAAAAAATAAATAAATATCTCCTGATTTGCGTCCTCGAGCTATCGTCTGTCGTCTCGTTGGCTTTCACCTTCGACTGAGCACTTCAAAAGAATGTACTTGAACCGACAGTGCAAAACAAGTGTTTAGAGTCGTTATCGACACATAAACCTCATTTAAATATACTTAGTAACAGATAACAAACACCGTATTGCTTTTGATTGCGAAGGTAGCTGCGTTGTATCTGTGTCTGAGACTTCGAACTCTCTCTTGTGTTCGGTAATAAAATCAATGGTCTACGGAACCCTTAGAACTATAAGGTGCTTTGGAGGAACCCCATTCCGTACCTTCTCCCATAGATGCTTAGAAGTATATACAGTAGTCTGTTTTTATATGCGGTCATTTTCTTATGCGATTTTATTGTTTTGTACGATTTTTTCTGTGCGATCTTTTTTATGTGGTATGTGAATTTCAATGGCTTTGGCGCCAATATAACGTTTTCTGTCAATGTATTAGGAAGGTAACGGAGAATGTTAGGGCCCTCTGCAAAGAGTCAGATTTTACCTTTAATATTTTATAAATTGGATAGATACGTACTTGGCGTTAGTCGGGTCTTGACGGGGGGTGTACGTTACGCCACTGCAATGCACATATGTACACTTCAAAATGCTCTGTTCATCTGTTATAAACAGTCTCCCAACAATGCACGTTCAAATGCTTTCTCTCAACGAGGCAACAGCCCGTTCTTGATTGAAGATGAAACTTTCAATGATATTAACATTATCAATAATTTGATAGATTATGAAGACGGACAAGAAGAACCGAATTCTCTTTGAGATTGGATAAAATATATGCAGGGATACAGCTTTCCAACAAATTGGAAACGTATTTTCTTAAAATAGATACCAATTCGGAAAGGAGTATGAAATTTTAAAGAGTTTCGATCACATGCATATCTGGTTATCGTGACATTTACAAGTAACTGACCAACCGACTTTCGTTGCAAAAACTTCTCTTACTTTATGGGGCCAAAAATAAATCAATTGAAATTGTATCTTCAAGGGACGAAAGTGATTTTGTGAACTTATTATTCTCAGGAAGATGAGCGCTTTGGATTACGATGAGTAGCAGTGAAAACTTCTCCATGTATGCAATGGGAAACTAAATGTTTTAAAAATGTTTCCATGGGTAATTTTATTATTTATGTTGTTATGGTATTACTTTCAAGTGATAACTGTTTGGTCAATCAAAGCACAAACTTTTTTGTAGATTTTTAATTTTCATAATATATTGAATTCTTAAAGGTAGTTTGGTTGTAAAAATATAAATTTAATATTTTATGGATAAAATAAAATTTTAAATTTCGTAAAAGTCGCGTCGAGCTTCAAGCCTTGAATGGATATATCAGAAGACTTGCCAATGAAGGAGAAGGAACAACTTGTCGGCATATCAACAGATTCGACGTTAAAAAGGGAATTTAAGCAGGGACAGGCTTCTAAATTTTGTTACAAATTTGCAGAATACAAAGAAGTTTCCCACTCTGTTATAAATCTTTTAATGCCATTCTGAACTATGTATTTAGATAAAAATATTTCTCATTGTAAATGACAACAAAAAATATAGAAGTAAATTGACGTAAAATATGCAATGGGACTATAGATAGATAGATTACGATAGTTTGTGTAAAATATGCAATAGTAGATGACAGATGAAACACGAATTAATGAGTAAATTATATTATTGGGTGTAAGGGAAAGTGTGTCGTTTTTTTCTGAAGAAGAAATTAAACATTTTTTCACTTTTTATTTAAAATATAATCTAAAATATGATATCGTTTGTTAGTTACAACTGTCTGGCGGCTTATCTGACCCCCTGGAAAAGAAGTTCTCTGTTTTGGCGACAAAGTATTCATTCACTGCTGTTTGGGCACCCTCATAATTTATGTATTCATTTTCATCAAGTAAGTTTTACAGTGACTTGAGCAGATGGTGCAATATGAGGAGTATATGCTGGCTGAGGTAAAGTTGCCTATAACCAAGCCCTGGAATTTTTTATGCAGTGTTCCTTGCTATGTGTAATCTAGCGTTGTCAGTAGGAATCACGCCATATCTGTTGGTCAAAAATGGTCGTTTACGTTATATTTCTTTATTCCCACAAAACATCACGTTGCGAATAGAAAGGGCAATTTCATTTTCTTTCAGCAACTCAAAGGGCACTATACCCTTGAGCACCTCACCAACAACACAACTTAACCTGATGCACGCTAGCTTTGGATGTGGATGGTGGTGTCTCTCCTTTGTAAACTTGTGCTTTTTTTCTAACACGTGTTTATACACTACTAGCTGTTACCCGCCCGCTTCGCTGGGTATTTCATGATGTTTTATAAATTTATACTGCTTATATATATGTATAAATTATTGATATCCATGTCCTAGCATTAAGAATTCGATTGAATTGAAAAATATACTTATACCTGTAACTGTCACCTGTTGATAAAAAAAAGGGCAGAACTCATTTAATTTGTATTTTCTAAAAATCTCTAAAATTGAAGCATAGAATGATGTTTGCTCTTTCGTAACTCAAAAACCAAGTGGATTCCCGCAAAACCAATTTTCGGTGGATCTCTACTCCGTAAATTGAACATGCAAGCCAAATTTCAAGTCTAAATCTAACAGAAAAAAACAAAAGTTTTACCATCAATATCCCCGTAATCCCGTTGAGAGCCGATTTCCAAAATTACCGCTCTTAGCGGATTTCAATTCAACAAAAGAAAAATGCAAACCAAATTTCATTATTATAGTCCTTGTAGCTCGAAAAAAGTAATTTTTTTTGTCAATACGTCCCAGTAACCCCCTGCAACCCCCCAGAACTTGATTTGCTTAAAATTTATTCTTAGTGGATCCCTATTCAACAATAGAAACATGCTTAACAAATTTCAAGTATATGGGTCTAACAATTAAAAACAGGAATTTTTTTCTGTAACTCCTCTTGACCCCTCGCAAACATCTTTAGGGGTCAATTTTCATTTTACTCTTTGTTAGAGGAACTCTATTTCATGAAAGGAACATGCCTACCAATTTTCAAGCAGGATGATCAAGTAGTTTAAAAATGGAAATATTTATCGATTAAGCCTCTTAATCTCCCCGAAATTAAACTTAGTAGTTGATATTCGCGAAACCCATTTTGTAGCGGTTCTCTACTTTACGAAAGGAATCTGCTTATCAAATTCAAGACTGTACGTCTAACAGTTTAAAAATGGGGATAATTGTCTATAACGCCACTTCTGGGTCTGTTTTCCCAAAACCCATTTTGTAGGAGAATTGCACTCTATGAAAGGAATCTGCTTAGCAAAATTTGAAGACTGTGCGTCCAATTAATTAAAAATGCAAAAAAAATTATCAATAACGCCCCTTGAACCCCCGCAACACCACCTAGGGGTCGATTTTCACAAAACACATTTTGCAGTGTATTTCTATCCTATGAGAGGAATCTGCTATCCAAATTTCAAGACTGTGAGTCTAATAGTTTAAAAATAGAAATAATTATTTATATCTGCCCTTAACAACCCGCAACACCCCTTGGGGGTCAATTTTCTCCAAACCCGTTTTGTAGCGGATATTTACTCCCATGAAAGAAACATTCCTACCAATTTTTGAGCAGGTAGGTCAAATAGTTTAAAAACGAAAATATTTATCTCTTACGCCACTTATTCCCCTGCAACGCCACTTAGAGGTCTGTTTTCACAAAACCTTCTTATAGCTGATCTCTACTCTATGAAAGAAATCTCTTTATCAAATATAAAGACTGTGTGTGCGTCTAATAGTTTAAAAATGGAAATAATTATCTATAACGCCCCTTAAGTCCCGCAACGCCACTTGGGGCAATTTTCACGAAACCCATTTTTAGCGTATCTCTACCCTATGAGAGGAATCTGCTTACTAAGTTTTAAGACTGTACGTCTAATAACTTAAAAATAGGAATTTATAACGCCCCTTAAACCCCCCGCCCCCGCAACACCCCTTGGGGGTCAATTTTTCCAAAACCCATTTTGTAGCGGATATTTACTCCAGGAAAGAAACTTACCTACCAATTTTCAAGCAGGTAGGTGAAGTAGTTTAAAAACGGATATATTTATCTATTACGCCCCTTATCCCCCGCAACGCCACTTAGAAGTCTGTTTTCACAAAACCCGTTTTGTAACTGATCATTATTCTACGAAAGTAATCTATATATCAAATTTAAAGACAGTGCGTCAAATAGTTTAAAAATGGAAATAATTATCTATAACGCCCCCTAAGCCCCTGCAACGCCGCTTGGGGGTCGATTTTCACCAAACTCATTTTGTAGCGGATCTCTACTCTCTGAAAGGAATCCGCTTACCCAATTTCAAGATTGTACATCAAGTAGTTTAAACATGGAAACAATTATTATTAACGCCCCTTACCCCCCGTAAAGCCCCCTGCGTTTCGAATTTCGGAAAATCCGTTTCTTAGCTGATGTCTACTCTATCAAAGGAACATGTCTACCAAATTTCAAGTCTGTAGGTTGAATAGTTCCAGAGATTTCGTGATTAGTCAGTCAGTGAGTGAGTCGCTTTTCTCCTTTATATATATAGATTCACTTTTCATGTCCAGTCACCAGGTGGTCCGAAAATTGTTCCTTTTTGTGACTAGCAAGATTTAAAGAACATATCGAAGTTCTGTCCATTAAATTTTTTTTGCTTAAATCGCGTGGCACCAAAACAGTTTGGACACGAAACCAAGCCTTTTAATATAATTTTAAAAGCAGTAGTCTGATGAATTCCAAGCTTGAAGCCCCTTTTTGTGAAGGTTAACGTGATATTTGTCCTGTTTATTTTGTGTACCATTTCGTCACTGAAATCTGATGGCCTTTTTGATCTGGGTTTACCTTTCAAAGAAAAATCACCCAAGCGAGAATTTCACAAGTCAGTTTTGGCGTGTTCAAGTTGTTACTGCTTCCTTTCAAAACACGTCACACAAGTTTCTTTTTGCCTCCATCGTATTATTCCCTTTTTGGAACTAAAAATACAACGCCTTAAGTGTACTTTTTCTTCACTCCTGTTGAGTTTTACAAGTTTAAGAAAAACTAGCTAAAATGCAATATAATGTGTATAAATTATCATAGTATAACTAATCTAGTTGCTTAAACCAGTTTCAGTTGGATCAAAATTCTTGCGAAGGATCGACAATATATTAAAGAGCATGTGTTCAAAAACGACAGAACTTTACCATATACCCAATATTTAGAGATATCAGAATGGAATCAGAAAATCCGCCAACTTTTACGGTAATATTTGAAAACATGCTATGACAAATATGTTGTGGCTACGGTAGCCAAGTGATAAATATCACGGATTCGTGGCTATGGCATTGTCATTAGTTAGAGACTGGTATTGCTGAAGATACGGCATGGCACAGGAGGCCGAGTGACCGCGGTAGCCAAGTGGTCAACGTATCGGATCATGGCTAGCGTGTCATGAGTTCGAGCCCAGTACCACTGAAGACCCTCCGGGTAGGGAAGTGATGCACGTTAAATCTGTCGAGAGCTCAAATGTCCTCCCGTTTGTGTGGTAGTTAGGAGAAGGGGGGTGCCAACTCGTTCACGTCACTAGACCATGGTTCAAAATTACACGGTCCGTCGCCAAAAGCTTTCGTGTAGCTGAACAGAGCGACGTTGATATTCACTCACTCACGCAGAGGAGGCCAGTGAACGTTAAATTTGTCGAAGCTCAAATATCATCCCGTTGTTGTGATGTGGAAGTTTGGAGAAGGAAGTGCCAACTCAGGTGTTGTCCTCTTCGCTTAACCATGGTTAAAAATTACGAGGTCCGTCACCAATAGCCCTCGTGCAGCTTTATAGTGTGACGTTAATATAGCTCTCACTCTCTATCATAACACAGGAATTACGCTTTTCCACCTTTATTTTTGATATTTTCTTGTACTTTTGTATTATTGTACAATTAACGAAATTCATTTTGGAATGAAATATGAATTGTTAAATTAAAACATGAATATTCTGTAGCGTATAGTTTTATTTTTCTAGGACCTCGTAAAATTGTGCCTTACGACTTCATCACAAATATAGATAAGGAACAAATAACAACTCTTTTCTTTCTCTTTATTTACTTAAAGCAGCTTAGTGAAACGATATTTTTTGTCAGGTGACCTCGAACCAATCCTACAGCGGTGTTGTGCCTCCGGCGAAGCCTGGTCTCGGAATCATACCTCTTGCACAGGTCCGGGAGACGTAGCGGGCATTCCCCCGCAGGACAGACTAACCTGCCTGACCACCCTGTATATCTGCTGCATCCGGACTCACAGACAGGTACACTGCGAGAGCGGCAAAGATGCTGCACGCACACGAAGGCCATGCACAGCTTTACCTGATCATGGAGCCGAAACTTTCAAGGTACTTTTTTCGCACTCTTTCTTGCTCGTATTTTTTAAGATATTTTTGAAAAGATGGTAGCTTTGTGTGTAGCTTAATTATCGAATGATGTACTCGTATCGATGATCTACTGGTTTGGATCTTGTTCGTTCCAGGCCCCGGAAGCCTAGGGTTCATGGTCTCTAACTCGTGGCTAGCGTTGTTGGATAGTGGGTTTGAGATGCTATTGAAAACCCTTGGTGTAGAAGGACTGATGAGCGTTAAATCTATCGTGGCTCAAAGCCCATATGTTGACCTGTGAGTGGAAGTCAGGAATGTGGGGTGCTAGCTTATGTGTCATTTTTTGCGTCGCCAATCGCAAAAAACGACACGCCTTGCCTTATATAAGCCTTGTTAACTTTGCCTTAAGTGTGACGTTAATAAACACTTATTCACTCGTCCTTTCGTAAGGGGTTGATGCCCATTAAAGTCTCCATGTTCGTATGGTATAGAAGTTTGGAAAGCGAAATGTGTCGTGAAAAGGATGTTCCCGAGACTTCATTTGAGACAAATCAAAGGCCAAAATATTATGCATAAACCTGTCATGTTCACCACACAGATTCTCTTCGCAATTTATGGATGAGTCCCTTTTAGCGACTTATTGAAAGACTGGAAGTAAAACCGGGGAAGTTATCATAAGTTATTTCATTCAAAATTATAAAATAGTAGACGTTACTCACCCACTTCACTTGGTTATTTTATAATGTATGACAATATATATAATTTTTGATTCACAAGTCTTATAATTAAGCTTTCGATTATATTACAAACCTTTTTAGTACCCTTAAAACCCTTGATTTAAAAAACGGTATTTAAAATTTTAAATGGAATATATTTATCTCCAGCATCCCCGCCCCCTGGAAATATATTTCCGCAAAACCCGTTCATACCAGATCTCTACTCAATAAAAGAAATGTTCCACCAAAATTTCAAGTCTGTAGATCAGAGAGTTCAAAGATGGGAGTTTTTGCCAATAACCCCACCCCTCACCCTCCCTTGGAAGTCGATTTCAACAAAATTCGCTTATAAAAGTTACCAAAATCAAAAGATGTCGCTCCTGTTGGCTACATATCACGACATTTGGTGACTTAGTGAATGTTTACACTCTAAACATTCCTTAAGCAAGGATGTAGCTCAGCGGTCGTGGTCACGAACACGAAGAGGGCATGAATCCTGATGCCTCTGGAGATCCACCTTGTAAAAGGATTGATGCTCGTTAAATCTGACGAGGCTGAAAATATTCCCGTTGGCACGGTGTGGTAGTTTGGAGACGGAGGTATCAACTCGGGCGTCATCCTCGTCACTTGATCTAGGTTCAATATTACAGAATCTGTAACCAATAGCTCTCGTGTTGCTTTGTGATGTGACATGTTGAGCGAGTGTTTAAAAATAAACATTCTCTCACTCACTGAATGTGGTATTAAATGTCAAGAAACTAGAGTGAATATAAACGTCGCATAATTCAACTACTCGAGGGCTTTTGGCGACGGACTTGGTAATTTTGGTCAAGTGACGAGGACGACACCTGAGCTGGCACCCTCTTTCCTAACTACCACATCACACAAACGGGAGGACGTTTGAGCTCTCGACAGATTTGACGTGCATCGGTGGGTCTTCAGCGGGTACTGGACTCAAACTCATGACACGCCGGTCACGAGTCCGTTACCTTGACAGCTAGGCTACCGCTGCCACTCAAGAAATTAGAAACAATACTTCCTGTTTTATTTTCATTCAAGGATTGCTGCGATGGTTGCACCTTGGGCCTTCGTGCTGAATCCATGCAAATGCCGTGTTCTTTCACGCAATTCAGCTTCGGCTCTCCGTGGGATGAGGCTTTCAGGGACTGTTGCCAGAATCCATATTCGGCTTTGGGGACGTCGCCTCAACTTGGTAAGCTCTTTCCTTGTTTCAGCTATTCATTTTGACGCATTCTAGACCAGGGGTGGCCAACCTTTTTGGGAAGAGTACCTCTATCTAAAAAATTATGCGTTCCACTTCAAACTTTTCAAACAAACAAAATAATATGAAAAGGTGAGTAAATGTTACTTATAGACTATGTGCTATTTACGTAAAAATTCCTTAATATATTTTTTGCAAGTCTAAGTAGCGGAAATGTAAAAATAATCTAATAAATGAGACAAAAGTAGTAACTTAAATTTTATTATGAATTTTTTTTTCAGTTTCAATCAGTTAGGTTAGGTATAAAATAAAAGAGTAACCAGGAAAAATTTAATTCTAAATAGTTATTAAACAGTCAGTACTTTTTTAGTGTAGTTTTTCAATTTCCAGATTTTTTTACTGAGTCATTTACATTAGGATTAGTTCTCCAAGATGCTAATAGAATCGAGTTGATTTAGGTGTGCATCAGTTTCTTTTTTCCTCACCAAAATCGAGACAAAAAAAGTAAAAGTGCGTTTATAAAAAAAGATATATTGGTAACGGAAGCTAAATCTCAAAGCCTTCATTCTTGAGAAGCAAGCCCTCACTGGGCAATTCATTGTCTTCTTCCAGACAATTTAAAACACTCTTCCTCAAATTCCAGAATCTCACGAAAGCACTGCCTTTGGAAAACCAATGCACACAACAATGAAGGAGTATTGTCTAAATTATATATAAATTTCTATTATAACTTAATTAAGTGTATTTAAAATAAATTTTGATGTCTTGTCTGAGACCTTTCATTAAAAAAAGTAAAAAAAAAATTAGTATTTATCTCATTATCCTTATATATATTTAATTTTTTAATGTCTCTTCGAATGCCACTCTTGCAACTCAGCCAAGCCACACTGTGGCACGCGTGCCGCGAGTTGGCCATTTCTGCTCTAGACATACGTAATTTGATTGAAAATGCCTTGTAGATTGTTAATATATGTATTTCCCGTTTTAATTTAAAAACAGCAAGACCCCGCTTAACCGGGGTATATGTTGCATCGAAGTAGAGCGTAATATGAAACAGCGTTATACGAGGTTATTTCATCATGTAAATAATGCGGTTAAGGGAAGATGGAGAGAAAATTGGTCAGGTATTTTGCCATAAAATTTATCAATTATGTTTTTTACAACATAAGGCAAAAGTTTATTTCTTGCAAATATAGAAACATAATAACCGAATATACATATAAAAATAAATAAAATTCTAAGTCAGTATGTTTACATTTCAGATCATCCAGTCTCTTCTGTATTTCCAATTTTCTGCCTTTTTATCAAGAAGGTATCTAATGTATCTTTTCCTTTTGCGCTCTGTAAGAAGTTGTTGGTACGTGGATAAGGCATCCGCAACACCCTGTCTTGCGTTTGAATTCCTGTCAAAATTTGGGTCATTTTCAATAAATTGGTCCATAATTTCTGTTATAGTGGTCAAACTGGTTTATTGAAAAATTAGATTCATACAAAATGAACCACCGATGCAAGGAAAAAGTTACAGTTTAGGAAAACTAGATATACTAGAACGAATCCTTTAATGACCATACCTACCTATAATAAAAACTAAAAATCATAATATTTGTCACTATAGCAATCGTTATATTATATAAATTTATACCTACAATAACATCAACAAATGTTTGAAACGATAAAAATACGTTCGTATTACACCGCAGGAAAAAAAAAACACAGATAAACTGCTTCGGATATCGGGAAGCCTAACGCTGCTTGCAATTTCGGGGAATCTCACAATTCAAATAAAAGAGCGTTAAACCGAAGCAGCGCTAAACGAAACAGCGTTAAGCGGGGTCTTACTGTATTATTGACCACAATATATTATGTACCTTTTTTGTTGTGGCGTAAAATAGATTACGATCATCTTATACTACCAATTACCTCGTTATTAACACAGTTTACTTTTATACAGGCAATGGAAAGTGTGCTACAAATAATCCCTGTGATCAGAAATGTGAAGAAATAGGACAACAAGTGCGCTGCTCCTGCTACCCGGGATATAAACTGAGTGCTAACTTTAAGACTTGTGAAGGTGAGGACGCAGGATCGTTAAAAAATATGAAACCTTCCTAATATTCTTAATTATAGTTGAATTTAATTGATATACTTCTTTATGGGGGCTTAAGGTATCAGACTAGGTTCGGAGACCAATTTTTCAAAAATTGATTTTCAGAATAAATTTATTGTTTTAAAGAACATAAATATAGGCTTAAAAAGTCATAATTATTAAATAAATAACATGTAACACCCTTTGTTTTTGAAAAAAAATTATTTTTTTATGAAATTTTAGCAAATTTTTTTAAGTTAGGAAAAACTCCATAAATAAAAAAATAAATTGCATATTATGCAATTTTAATTTCATTGATATACTTCTTGATCCCTCTGAAGTGTCACAAACGGCAGGATAAAAAATATTTTAAGAAATACATATTTTATTAGCATTTAAAGTTAATGTTAATGATTTTTAATCGAAATAAAAATAGATGTTCCAAATTAAAAATGTCTGTAAAATGTGATTAAATGTAGGTGTCTTAAAACCTGCAATTTTTTACACTCAGAAGAGTCCATAACATATGTTATAAATTTCATTGAATTTGATTGGATTGTTTTGGAGATATCCCGTTTTTCGTGCACAAATTACCGTAAAAATTTCATTCTCCGAAAAACGATTAAAAAATATTTTTATATGTTAGATAAAGTAAATGCTATAAAAAACAACTTAAAAAACTCTCTAGTTTTATGCATTAGTCCCCCTTTCTCAATAATTATATTTCTTTTTTCCCTAATGGTCCCCAAACAACATCAAACACTTAACAAGCACTTTTTCAGTCTAGTCGGATACCTTTACAGGAATTAAATCGTGGCGTCAAATAATGGATGAACTTAATTATATAAAGGATAAATTTTCTAAAACACAATTTTCTCATCGCGGAGTCCGGTTTTAATACAGGATTGAGTATGCTGTAAGTGCCTCCCAGATGATAACATTGGTTAGTGACGTTGACTGTTGTGCCGTAGGGCCTGGGTTCGAATCCCGGAGAAGGCATGAATGTTTGCTACTGTAGAGTGCCCCTGTGCGGCATTAGGGTACTTTAAATATTTGGAGAGTCAAAAGTCCTCTTGAGAGGTTGGTGGTAGGAGAATAGGACAGGGGATGTTGGTTCTCAAAATTGATTGAAATGTAGCAGAACCGTACAGTGTCGCTTTCATGTTGCTCGTAGCTGTGACCAAACGACAGACGTAATTTAACCCACTCTTGCTACAACAGCGTTTCTCAAACTGTGGGGCGCGCCCCCTTACGGGAGCGTGATAACTCTACGAGGAAAGCGCAAGCCTATTAAAAAGTCGAAAACAAAAGATTTTTTTTAAAAAAAATTATTAATAAGCTGGATGTAAACAAACAAAAAACATTTTGACATAATAAAAAATAAAACACACATTTACACTGATATAATACAAGATATAATGTAAGAAGTTTAATAGTGAGTGACGCGATTGGCTGTTATCATATATAAAATTATATACAAAAATTACTACTTATCTTGATTATTTGTACGGTTTATAATTAATTCCCTAACTGTCGACTAAAAGTTAAGAATAAGTAAATCCTTCCCAAACACTTTCGAGGTCCTTTCATTGCATTCCAAAGCCTTCCGAATAAATTTATGGGTAGCAGTACACAGAAAAGATCGTACTTTGGAAAGACGTTCACATACGTCCGGGGCAATTAATGTTTTAGCTGAATAAGACGTTTATATACGCCATTGGGGGGGGGAGGATCGATGAAAATAATGATTGAATATTGGTTAACAAATATTGAAAGTTTGAGAAGCACTGTGCTACAGTGAATTTTATGGGTATCGATCTGGTGTCATTGTCGATTGAGTGAGGTAAGTATCATCAACAGTAGCAACGCATTTTCTAAACAGCCTGTAGTCACAATTGAATTCGAGTGCAATCATGAATTCGATAGACATTCGAAAACCCTTAATGGATCTCACAAGAAAAGATATCTGCACTGATTCCCTTCTTGCGTTCGACTTTTTGGGAGTCAGAGATTTAATTGATCTTGTTTGACTTCGTCAGACCCTGAAGGATTAGCAACAACAACCACAGAAAACCAAAGGTGCCATATGCTAGATTTTTTTCTCGTAAGCAATTCATAATATTTTTTACCCTTTCCACACCCCATGTGATAAGTGAAATATTGTACCTTGATATATTGCGTCCTCAGGACCTCAATTTTCTACTTCAAGTTTTGACTTTAAATATTATTCTGAATCATTGAAAGAAAATTGCATGAGTTTTTGAAATTAGAAGTTGAATGTTGAGAAGAATCGAAATATATAAGCATTTGGATATGTTAAACTTTGCTTTTGTTTATAACTATATATAAGGGTTGCCCAAATGAAAAGTGAACATATGCGATTGCGTCAGAATGAGTGCAGCTATAGCAGAGCCTACAAATAGGGCCACAGAGAACGTCAGGAAGTGTACACCGCATATGATGTTTAACACTGAAACCTGTTAGTGGTAGAGGAAATTAATCGAAAGTAAAGTCGTGCGATATAAGGATGCGCCTGATCAAAACAACATACGGTAATACTGCTTCTGATTGCAGGAGGTGAGTTTAATGTGGACATCGATTAACGAATAGTGGCAGTCTATGGTGAGCACTGTTTAGGTCGAATGTCTTGGAACGGTTGGTGTGAAAGTTTTCAAGAAGGGCAGCAAACGATGTCAGATCTCCATGACAATGTCCACCTACACGTCTCTCATGAAACCAAGACAACTTTAAAAACTTTAAACTTTACCTTGGGAAATGTTAGAACACCCACCGTAGAGTCTGGATTTGTCACCCTGTGACTTCCAGGCCTTTAGACCACTTAAGACAGTATTACATTTGTATTTGGACGATGAAGTGAAGGAAGCTGGGCAGGACTTCCTCAAGATTCAACTTTGTTCTTTCTAGAGTGAAGGCATAGACCTGCTGCCGAAACAATGGGACCTGTGTTACAACCCTCAGAGCGATTTCTTTTGATTTCTAATAAAATCATTCTTTTTATTGAATTTGTTTATTTTTCATTTGAGCAACCCTTATACAATAAATTCTTTTCATTGTAATATTTTCTTATTTTATAGTTAAGAATTAAGGAAAAATATCTATTGTTTATTGAAAAAAGCTTCGTTTAGTATTGAGCTGAAAAGTTCTTATTGTCATATGTTTGAGACAATTACTCAATATTAGAGGATACTTTCTTTTTGTTTGAAACTTTTCGAGAGCAAATAGCTCAAAAACTTTCAAACTGAATTTTACAAATGTGACATTAAGGCTAAATTTAAAATAAGAAAGCTGTACGATTAAAAACTAGATTCCATAATGGGAAAATCTGTTTCAGAAGTTCATCAGATATGTTGATTAGGTTAATTCATTTATTTCTAAGAAAATTAGTTTATGTACCTTTGAATTACACCAGTAAGACGATATTAATTTTGATTAGAGTAGCAAAAGTTTCTTAGGGTGCCTCATTTTTTTATGGCTGTTGCATATCGTACATGCTATATATATTAATGTGAGTTAAAAGTTATGATCATAAAATGTGTGTGTGTGCCTTTTCTATAATCATATCCCCACAGCAACTAGGCCTATTTGAAACAATACCTGGACTTTTTGTTGAAAAATTTCTTAATATATTTATTGAAAACTAATGCAAATCCCTTGTTAGGCAATAGGCTATTTTCAATACTTTAAAATTTTATGTTTTACATCTCGAATTGTAAAACACGTGTTCAAACCATGAAAACATATAACTGGGTTTTCTTTTGGGTTCTATAAATGAAGAGGAACACAATCTAGAGTCTCTCTGATGGCCACGGTAGCCTAGCGGTTATGGTCACGAACTCGTGGTCGGAGCGTCATGAGTTCGATACCTAGTTCCATTGACGACCGACTGTGTAGAGATTCTGATGCTCTTTAGATCTGTCGAAGCTCAAAGCCTTTCCATTGGCATGGTGTGGTAATTTATAGAAAAGGGCGCCAGAGTTCAGCTGTTGTCCTCCGCCGATACTCAAAATTACGAGGTCCATCACCAATAGCTCGAGTGTTGCTTTAGATGTTAATAAATACTTTATCTCTTTCACTCTTTCGTTTCATTCTCTCACTTTCTCTCTCGTCTGTGTCTCTCTTTCTCTTCTATGTCTCTCTTTCTCTTCTGTGTCTCTCTTTTTCTTCTGTCTCTTTTTCTTCTATTTTTTATCTTTTTTTCCTCTCTTTATCTGTCAAAGATACAGTAGTAATACAGCAAGATGGAAGGAACCTGTATAACTATATCTGTGCTACTCTAATACATATGATTGATGTTGTAAGGAATTTATTTATTAATTCTTTTTATACCACGTTTAGTAGAGTAAATGGCAATAGCACTCAGTTTGCAAGTGTGCGAAGACCTTTATGGCTGTAAATCTCCATTTTATTTTCCATACGTACCGCATTGAGATAAAACCCATTGAAAAGAATCCTACCATAGATATTTTTCAAGAACTTTCTATTATGGACATGTATTCCCCTGCTGGAGAGGGTTTTGAAGAATAGTAAGAGTCGGAGGATAATAAAGCTTCTGAAATAGATGCAACGAATCCTTTGTGTGATTATTTATTATTAACAAGCATTGGATTTTACTTTTTCAGATATTGACGAATGCTTGCTGGAAGCGCACAACTGTGATCCTGCCACCGAGACATGTATCAACAGTATAGGTGGGTTCCAGTGCCTTGAGAAGACGACGGTGCAGAGACCAGATGTACCCAGGGCCACGTGTCCGGTCGGATACGAGTTCAATAGGGATAAGAGAACATGCGACGGTGAGTACCGGATCTCTGTTCAGCTTAGGAAGTCTTGGATGTATTAGTTAAAATGCTTTCAAGTAAATGTAAAATAATATTGTGCTAATGGCTTCAAGATTTTCTCGTTCCTTTTACTCCAGTAAAGATATTCGTTCTAGTATTAGAGACACGAGGGTGAATTTTGTGGCAAGTGTCATGCGAATTCAAATTAAGTGTTCCAAAACCTATTATGAGAAACAGGGAGTTTTTAAGACTTCTTGACGCTCTGGACCCCTACGGAAAAGTGGGCTCTGGGACCCTACGTAAATATAGACCCGGGGCCCCACGCAAAAGTAGACCTTATGCTCCTACACAAATATAGGTTTCCCCCTATGACCCATAAAAGTAGACAATAGGTAACACGTTGTCAAATACTCGTACAAACAATAGCCCGAAACAAATAAATGTATAGGAAACGTACAAATCGGCTCGACCAATTGCCGCCTGTTGACTGAATGAGTAGTAATGGTGTATGGTAATAGGCCTAGGTGTATACATGGTCGATGGTCATCACTTGTAGCCAGTTGACAGATCGTCCGAAATTATCAATTTTTTGGAGAATACAACAGGAAATAACATTTAACCATTGAAATTATTCGAATCATGATTTTAAAAGGCTGAGTCGAAAGCAAGATGAAGCCCCCATGGTGGTCGAGGTCCTGGCCCAATTGGCCCATGCCTTAAGACGTTCCTTATGAGAAATAAAGGGGGGGGGAGGGTAATATATTGAATTGTAAGGAAAGTAAAACCCGGTAAAAAACAATGAACAGAAAAATGTCAAATATTTTAATGAGTGCCCTGAGCCTTTTTTTATATCTATAACGCCCTTAAGCCCTTGTAACGCCTCTTGTGGGTCGATTTTCGCAAACCCTCTTTTGAAGAGTATATCTTTTCCATGAAAGAAAATCGCCTGCTAAATTTCAAGTCTGTGGGTCTAATAGTTCAAAAACGGGAATATTTATCTATGACGTCCCTTGGGGGTCAATTGAGGTAGAAACGGGAACCTTCTTCATGGATGGGGGAAAAGAGACATACTCACTTAATTTTACCGGGATTCATTTTTGAGTTTTAGCAGCACGCACATTGTACACGTTTTTCATAATATAGTATATTTATTAAAGAAATATTCTCACAATCGGAAGTCATCCAGTACTCTGATTGCTTTTTAAGCTAATGTGATTCATTAGGAACGTCTATAGTGTTCATCTATAGGAGGAATTCTCGACGGAGTTCAAGTTAATTTCTTGGGGTGTTTAAAAAAGGGTCTGTTGGAGGTCAATTACAAATTTTCTTAAGATATTATTTAATTTTAAGAATTGAAATTATGATATTCGTTTTTATTCGTTTATGAGGAAAATAGGGTTTTTTTTTAAAAAAAAGATATCAATGATTTAATAAGTTTGGGAACCTCTACTTTTTAGAGCAATGTTTTCAAACCATGTACCTTTGAGGTACACAAATGAGTTTCAGAGGAGTACATGAGTAACCCGGAGAAGAATAAGTTGCAATAGAACGAAAGACACACGTTTGTATTAATGAATGCCGCAAGAAAAATAAGATAGAAAATAACCGATAAGTACCCTTTTTAACGAGATTTGATAATAAATATCTAAAAATTAACACATTGTCGAAATACCACCTATCAGGATAATTTTCAGACTTTATTTGAACATTTCAATTGGATGAACATGGTTCCATTCTTTTCAGACGTCGATGAGTGTCTTTTAGGAGCGTGTCCCAGGGGTCTGAATTGCATCAACACCAAGGGGTCTTTCAGATGCATTCCTGCTAACTCCACTGATGGCGATCTCCTAATCCAACAATGCCCTAGAGGATTTCAGATGCATTCAGTTTCGGGAAGATGCATAGGTGAGTGAAAACGCTCATCTGCTGTATATATATATCATGAGCAAGCACTGTTTTGATGTGTATAAAGTTCAAAAAGTGTGTATAATGTGAGTACTATTATTACTGATTTCATAATGTAACTTTAAAATTCATTCCTATTATTTTGACAAGGTAACCGGTACCGTTACGTTCACAAAAGTTTCTTTATTATTTTTTAGATTCATATATTACGCAAGTATATTACATAGGATTGGAACTGAATGATACGAAATCCTGGGGAATTTTATTTTGGTATTGGTACGAAATTGTGCAAACCTTTTACATTATTAAAATTCTCAATGATTTTAAAGTGTGGTTAGGGTTTGGTTATCCAATCAATTAGGTGCTGTCAGGAGTTTGAGAATACTGGACCCATTAAAATAAAAGATAATTGAGATGGTGACATGTTAAATGCAACTATAATACAAATCATGTTCGAACTATGGTGTAAAAAAGAGGACATGGAGAGAGGGGGAGTTGGTACTGGTATTGTTTATAATTTTAGAAAACTTTCATTGCAATAATTACTCATAAATTTGATTTTTTGGGTATTATATTTATAAGCCAATTTCAGTAACATTGCTTAGAAAGGGGGGAAGGCGTCGTGGATTTCGACCTTTTCGTCTGTCCATGATTCACCAGTACAAGGCTGTTTGGGAAACTTTAAAGAATTCTCCAAGCCCAAACTAATTCAAGTCCTTATAGTATAAAAAAGCTTGAGCCATCAGATTCTTTAAGTCTATGTAGGATGTAAAATTATGTACCACCTCAGCTGTCCTCACTAAAAGCTCATTCAGAATAATGAAGGCCTAGTAAAAAGTAGTTCTCGTGGATTTTTAAATAACTATTTATTAAAAATTCATACAATTGATTGGGCAAGAATTTTGCCATTGTTTGAGATAATTTTTCTTGTAGATGTAGACGAATGTTCGGAAGAGACTGACAATTGCGACCGGAACCTCCAGATTTGTCAGAATTCTCATGGTTCCTATCAATGTTTGGATAAACCCAGCAGGAATCGGAATTGTCCGGCTGGATTCAAGTGGAATGAAAATAAAGATAATTGTGAAGGTATGTCTTCCTGCCTCAATAACAAAAATTGATCTTTCTTTGGAATGTTCTTAAGTTCTAACAGTACTGTTTGTGGTTTGAAGAACTATATGGATAAAAAGTTATCTCTTTTGGAAGTTTTTGATCATTCATATACTTAAATAATTCCAAAAATGTTCATAACAAGTTATTTTACTCTGTAGTTATATCTTTCGTTGTTCTCATACATTGCATGAAATGTGCCATATTTTTTTTATAAGTATAGCCATATTAATATTTAAATATAAATCATACATCAAGAAGCAACAAAACTACTCCAAACATCGTTATATATTTTTTTACGTAATTTTCATTAATCTTTAAGGACCAAAAAAAAAAAAAGATTCAAATAATTTTTTATCAGAATTTCTTCACTCTAAAGGTTAATCGAAACATTCTTGCACGCGGTTGTTCAAAATATTAAAAAGTTACCGAGGATTTTCTGAACTTACTTCAATACTTTTATAATTTTTTTCGTTTGACTTTTCATACTCAAATCACAAAATTTAATTTTGAAAACAATGATGAAATTCGAATTCATTTTCATCAGAAGTAATATGTTAGGATGAATTGAGTTTATATAAGCCTACAACTCACTCTAACTGAAACAGAGCGTGAAATACAATTTGATTCGTTCTTCCAGACAAGACGCTCATATGTTTAATTCTCTGTTTATAAAATGAATCAAATTTTATAAATTGGGAGAGGTGTAACTTGGGGGTAAAATTAAAAGGCTTCTATTTTGGATATGAATTACTTACCTTTGTTGATTATCCTATTGTTGATTATCCTTGTTATGGATACCTTGTGAGAATACCCTGTAAATGTTGTCCTATTTTGCCTACAACCCCCTCTCCCTCTATGATATGTGTGTGTTATGTGTGTTATCGTTTGTTCTCTCCCTCCCCATTCCTGGAAAGACGTGGACGAGTGTATCGAACAGTTGGACGATTGCCAAGACCCCCAGCTGGAGTGCCGCAATACCGTTGGTGGCTACGGTTGCATTCCCAGGTGCCCGTCCAATATGGTTTTCGACACCGAGCGAGGAACTTGTCTCAGTAAGTCATTGTTCTATTTTTTAGTTTAACCTTCAATCAATTTCAAATTTTCATCATTAGAATTTAAATTTCATACCACCTTTTAAAATGTTATTTATATAGACAGTCCAACTGTAAATCCTCTAGTAACGATATGGAATTAAAGAGAATGAGTTAGCCGCGTTAGCCTAGTGGTCATGGACACGAACTCATGGCCAACGTGTCATGAATTCGAACCCTAGAGCCACTGAACACCCACTGTGGAGAGGAGCTGATCTACGTTGAATCTGTTAATGCTGAAAGTATTCCCATCAGCGAGGCGGGGAAGTTAAGAGTGGAATGCCAGCTCGGGTGCCATCCTCGTCACTTAACCGTGGTTCAAAATTATGAGATCCATTTCCAATAATCTTCGTGTTGTTTTATTGCGCAACGTTTATACACGTTCACCGTTTAATACAAATTAAAATAAAATTACAGTCACTAAGTCTAGCAATATTCTACCATGGACAGATGACAAAGTCGAAACCTGGGCTGGCATCTCCCTCTCCATATCCACGCCTTGTCATTGAAAGAACTCCAAGATTTATAACGGGTATCAGTCTCAATACACCAGTGTTCCCCAATCTTTTTAACGCCGTGGACCGGTCAGTGCTTGATAATTTTACAGCGGAAACGTCGATTGCTTATATTTTAGATTGTTTTGATTTAATGTTTTGAAATTAACCTTATTTAAACATGCCTTCATAAAAAAAATACAATTGTACCAAAAATGAATATAAAAGGATTTAAAATTTTAACTCACTAAAACGCTATGCAATACCTTTTTTTTTATAATACACACATTTTTTCCCAGTTAATATTTTCCAACAAGATACAATTTAGGATGAAAGAACTAATATTCTAAATATTTTTCTCTGTCGGACGATAAAACTAACATTCAATGCTTTTCGTAGGTTTTCAGGACATTCCTGGCGACTGCTTGACCGGAGTAACCAAGTGCGAGGCCAATCAAGTTTGCATGTCCATCGACGGCGTTGGCCGATGCGTCCAGAAATCAGTTGGAGATCTCTGTGATCCTGGTTTCAAACCAGACATCGCATCAGATGGAGTGACTGGAATATGCACGGGTAAAGATTGATTTGTCATCCAATATATTATGAATTAATTTAAATGGTCTCTTACCAAATAATTCTAGGCTGAAAAGCAACTCAGATTTTTTTAAAGAAATTAAAATTTCATTTAATAAAGTGCGCGTTATTTTGTTAAAATAAACATCTCCCGCGAGGTGCTGGTGCGATTCAAAACAATGAGAATTTGAGTGTGGGAAAGCAGCCAACGATTCCAATTATTTGAAGATGAATAAATGACTAAAAAAAAAACAAATCGACGTATGTACACAAAGAAATATTATAACAGATTTACAGTAGTTGAAAGCCCACTTGTTATAAACAAGCTTTTTAGCGCTCCAGAAACAGCTCTCTAGAACAGTTTCGCTAACAGGAACTCAGATAAAGTCTCTTTGCCTTATCACAGTCAACATAAAAGAGTCTTGTCAACCTTCGTCTCAATGGTACCTTATAGGAATTTCCAGAAACGTCGAGACTCCTCGAGAGTTCCTTGGTGATAACATTTGTTTCCAAATTTGTCGCCAGTCTGTTAACTCTAGTCACATCTTCGGTTGCCAAAATCGAACTTTTCAAGTTCATGCTGAGAAGCTCATTTTCTTTGTAAAACTCAGTTTTCCCACAAGCAGTTTATCACTGCTGGGAATAAAATACACGTGGCGTATTTCAACATTTTCAAGTGAACCAGCATTTTAAAGTGGATAATTGCAACTGGAAAGTTTTCCTGGAAATATTCTTATCCTTTTATTAGATCCATTAAATACCACTAGGACTGAATAAAACGTTACAAGTTAATGATCTATACAGAAATTCGATACAAAGATTTAGTACGATTGTTCAATTAAAATCAAAGCAAACGTGCACAAAGATGATGATAATAGTACTTTTCAAATATTATAGATGATGGATTAAAGACTTAAAATAACTTACACCAAGATTTTATCTTCAAAGCACTAGTTGTTTATAACTATATTGTGATTTTCTTGATTGACAAGCAATTAAGAAGTAATAATCCCGTGTAGAATGTCTAAGAGCTCAACTTGAAAGATAAGAATCAAAGTTGGTGATACAAACGTAGTTTCAAAAGGGTAGTAAAGATTCTGTAACAAAGGTTTTAAAAATGATTCAACTTCATTAAAAAAAATCTAAAGTAAATACTTAAAAAGAGCTTTACAACATTTGGATTGCAAAAATTAAAATCTAGTTCTAAGAGCCAGTGGCGTAACGTACACCCTTGCAACCCCCGTATCGCGGGGGAGGGCAGGACTCCAGGGGGCACAAAACCTGACTAACCAAAGCCAAATACTAACGCCAAGTACGTATTTGGGCTTGGGACACAACCTGATTTTGCAGGGACGCCCAAGTATCCTCCGCCACTGCCAAGAGCTATTGAAATAATATGTTTATCTTTTATTATAATATTTTCTCTTCATATTGTTCTTAAATCATGTTTTGTCAAAGCAAATGCCCATTTTTTTCCTTACAGATGTGAATGAATGTGAAGAGTTTCCTGATGTATGCGACATCCAGAAAGAGAAATGCCAGAACGAGTGGGGACGATATGAATGCATTCCTCACCAGACAACAGCACCTTCGCAGACTCCCTGCCCCCCTGGGTTCGAGTTGGATTCACGCAGACGACAGTGTGTTGGTCAGTATATATAATCGCAATTGTTATACAGAAAACTTTTTAACACGCTTTTATTAGCTTCACCTATATGTAACGGAATCTTTGAACTCAATTTTTACCCACTTTAAAAGGCCAGATTAATTCGAAATTTTGCACACTTGTTAAGGACCGATGACAATACAATGATTGAATATTTTTGTCCCACTGTCCTGATCAGGATAATCAAAATTAACAATTTCCCTTTCTCAATTTGGCAACTTATTCCAGATTTGGCGACAAAAAGATTAAATTACAACCCTAAAGCGAAAACGCTCATGGTTAACATAAATACAACAAACAAAAAGGTGTTCTTTATGTGAAAAAAAGGGAGGATAAGCTAGCAGTTTCTGATTTCAACTAACTATAAAAGCGTGTTTTTTTAGTTTTTTAGACTATCATTTATTAAAATAAAACAATGGGTATTTATAAAATATGTAATTTATTTACGAAACATGTTCGATTAAATTATGCAAAATCGAATAAGAAACTGTTTAAATAAATAACAAAGCTTAATTCTTCCAAATTTAACGTTTTTAAACTCGCATGGTTTTGAAATTATAAATATACCTTAACCTAGATATATCTTAACTTTTGGTGCTCAGTGTATTATTAAGCAAATATAATAGAAATTTATTAGAATTTCAGAAAAGAACACAACTTGAAATAAATGATATGTGCTCCTGAAAAGGAATGCAGAATTTCGTAAGTTAAAATAAGTGCCAGACTTGGTTATACATTCAGGGATATTAAAAACTATTACCCAATTTGGGAAGAGATTGTTGTTTTTATTATTAAAAAAATAACTGAAATGAAGAAAAATTCCGAGGATGAAATTTTGTCCCTCTTAAATTAAAGACTGTAGAGATTGCTACTATCATTTGGGTTTTTCCATACACTATCTGCAAGTTTACAGGCATTACTCTTAATTCTATTTTTAAAGTTTCAATCTTTTAACTTTGAAAAAAAAAGTATCTGAGTGGTCACGCTCAAAAATTCGTGGAAATTTAATAAATGAGATGGCATCTCATGTGTCGTCCTCGCCTCTTAACCATGATTCAAAGTACGAAGTCCGTTACCAATATCCCTAGTTCAACTTTGAAATGTGACTCTAAGGAACTATCAATCAATAATTTAAATATAAAAATTGGCGTTACTTAGATTTCAGTTTAGTTGAATGATAGAATTTATAGGGAATTAATCGAATAGTCTACTAAAAAGTCAATGTAAATTGTCTTCGGATGGTTTATGGTTTTAATGGTTATTATATGGTTTTAAAATATAAACTTTCGAATTTAGCCATTTGGCGCATAATGCTCGTAGAATTCAATTGGTTGACGGCGATGTTTCGGCCCATTGTTAAAGTCCAGATTTCATTACAAACCTGTAGTGAAGAAGGACTTAATTTTTACTTATTCAATTTTACTTAGGGTCAAAGCTTTTTGTGATGAGTGGTTGTACTATTTTATACAATTTCGGGTGTGTATCTCGTCTCTGGCCATGGCTCAATTCTAAAGGTTGCCCATATGAAAAGTAGACTCTTACAATTATGTTATAATGACTGTACAGGTATAGCAGCGCCACGTAAGAGGGATATATATATATATATATATTGATCGAAAGTAAAGCCAGACTATACATGGATGCGTCCAGATCGGAAGAGTACTCGGTATTTTGATTGTGGAAGGGGAGCTTAATACGGAAATCTATCAGTCAAAGGGGTCAGTCTATGGCGAGCATTGTTTAGGCTGAATGGCTGTGAACAATTTGTATAAAAGTGTACTTGAAGGGCATCAAATGATATATATCTCCAGGCTAATCCTCCATACGTCTCCCGTAAAACCCAAATACCCTTAAAATTCCTTTAAAAATTGTTGAAACACCTGCCGTTTAGTCCGGATTAGTCACCCTGTGACTTCCACACCTTCAAAGCATTTAAGAGAACTCTACATTTCCAATCGGACGACGAAGTGAAGACAGCTGTGTAGGATTTCTTCAAGAATCAACCACGATCCAAGAAATAATGAGCATCAACATTAAAGGCAACGGGGTCGGTCCTCTTTCGTACGATTGATTTTTTTTATTGATATGGCTCTAGTGGGATTTCAAATCGGAATTAGTAACGGAACTCGTAAATTTGAACCTCGGTGAAGTGAAGAAGTCAAACACTGGAGCTGATACCCCATTCTCCATATTTCCACATTACAAAAACGAGAAGACCACGATAGATATAATTCACGTTAGCCTCTCTAAGCATTAGGCCTTCAGTGGCACCAAGATTCAAACTATCGATTCGTCAAAAATCTTCTAAACCATGACCATTTGGCAACAGAAGCCAAAGGATTTTCCCGAAGACAAGGATGTAGAGGGGCTGATGTAAAATACATCGGTTGGGGGCAAGGTCCTCATGTTGGTGAGGGATATCAGCTCAAGCATTGATCACCTCTAAATTACTAAACTCAGTGGCGCAACAGCCTATGAGGGTCTACTATGCCCATCTCAGTATATGTGACCATTGGACGCTGAGTTGTAAGAGCAGATGTCCCGATCAGGTGGTCAGTCTGAAGCGAAACCCCCAGTGTGTAGTCCCCAAGCAAACTTGGTACTCATTTATCCACTCACTGAAGGGATGAAAGGCTGAATCGAACTTGCCCAGCTCGAAGATAGAACCCCGAACCTGTGGAATGGAAGCACGATACGGTACCACCCGGCCAATGGGCCACAATTGATCTCCTCACTCGTGGTTAAAAATCACGCGATGCATTATCAATATCCCTCGGGTCTATTTTAGATGAGAAATTTATTAAAATTCAGTTAATCTATTAATAAATGTGTTAGAAAGGATAGTTATAATATTCAAATATTATATTTGTATTACTTAAAACTTTGTTTCGAGTGTTAATATCTATTTGAAAGTTATTTTAATTTGATTTTAGAGTGATATAGAGTTCTTATTTTTTGATTAAACTATTCTTTATTATTTGTTTTCTTTAGATGTGAACGAATGCATTCAGAGACTGGATCAGTGCGACTTGGCTTCGCAAGAATGTGTCAACACCAACGGTAGTTATGAATGTGTTGATTCACAGCGCCCACCAACTCCAGAACCACAACAGCAATGTCCTCCAGGTTACAGGCCTCGGAATGGTGCATGCGAAGGTAAGAAAAAACTGATGTAGTACAATGAATATACCCATAATTCCTTATTAAAGTATACCTAGTCGGGGGGGGCGCATAAGTTTTGATATAAAAATTTTAAATCGGCTGCTGTGACTCAAACACAGTACACGAGTTTTAATTTCGTCGTTAGAGAACGTCTGCTACATATATATTTTTAGATAATTCTTATCGTTCACGCTTTCTTGTTTGGTGTTTTAACACTTTGAAAGGAAACGTGTAGCATATATTTCTCTGCAACAAGAAAAGCATAAAATGTCAGATTTTTAAGGCCTTTAAACATTTAGACACCAGAAGGTTATTTATCGAGACAATAAGAGATATTCCGAGACCAACAGTATTACAGATTGCACTAGAAACGGTAGTCCTCGCTCAGTGAACACAGCAGCTCTCGTCAAAGAAGTCAGGGTGAGAACTCGTCTGAATCACTGTCGAAAGAAAACTCTTCTTGCTAAACAGATGAAAATCTTAGAAGGAAGAATGTGCCGCATTAAAAGCGAAGGTCTTAGACCCAGGGACGTCTTAAGAATTCTTGAGACCCTGGGCTTAGAGACATCTTGCAAATTTTTGTGACCCTGGGATCCTATGCAAAAGTAGGCCTTGCGTGTGAACTTAAAAGACCACGTGAGACAGTATGTACCATACATTGTCAAATATTCGTACAAACGGTAAACTGAAGCAAATAAATTTGCATGACTCACAATTTCACAGACTTGGGAACAAATCTAATCGACCAACGGTCACCCTTCGATTAAATTGAGTAATTATGATCCATGGCCATAGGCCTAGACCTACAAATGGACATGATAAAATAATACCCTTATGCCACTGTGTTACAGTTGGTGTATAGTTCGAATCTCCAAGTTTTTCGAAGAATATGCCAGGAATAACATTTGACGATCAAAATCATTAAGATCATGATTTTATCGAGAACGAGATGAGGTTCCTCCAGAAGCCAAGACTCTGTTCCCGGGCTCAGTTAGCCCATGCCTTAAGACGTCGCTGCTTAGACCAAGAGATCATTGAAAAATGACTGATCATTTTCTTACAGAGAAATTAAAGCGTCAGAGGTACCTTAAAGGTAAAGCACTTTCACGGTCGCATGCTTTAACGGCAACAGACGAATCCTGCCTACTATTGAGAATATTTTAACTAAGAGAAAAAGTAGTTGTGTTCCTGTAGATTGGATTTAAATCTATAAATTGTGGTCAGTATTATATGCAAAGGTGTGCCCTAAATGGCATCCCAATTGGAACAATATTAAACTTTCTTTAAGGAAAGCGGCGATGGAAATTCACATAGAGGTAGTGCGTGCTTCGACAGATGATTGACCAAAGGGAATTAAGGCCCGTGTCAAAAAATGATCCATTTTAATAAAAGATGCAATGTGTTCAGTTAAAAAAATTAAGAAGATTGTTTTTAAATTTGATTAGGAAGTTTTTAATTCCTTTATATTTGTTTCATAACTTGTGGCATGATTAGGTAAACATTATTATATCCTGTATTAAATAGAATTAAATCTGGTTATATATATATATATAAATTTTACACACACACATTCTGATTCTAAAATGTTGGATGTCTTATGAATTACTTCAGTCTAAAGATAATCTTATGAAATGATTGTAGCCGAAAAGTAAAAGCTTATATTTTAAACATAAAAACTTATATATATATGCATTCCACACACAGGTTACATTTTGATACACAGACCAACGTTTACACGACTATACTTTAAAACTCTTAGTGACCAACTAAAATTTTTTTGACCAATCAAAAAACTTTTTGAATGCAATCTGGCTTGCATCTAATATTACATATTTAAACTCGAATGTAAGGATATTGATCTTTTGGTGGGCATTAGTGGGAGTAATGAATAATGTTGGAGTTATGATTGATGTAGGAGAAATGAAAAATTGTTAATAAATTGAAATACCCTTTCATCGATTTCATTTATTAATAGGATGATTTAGGGTGAGTTTTTTTGATGATTTATGTAATCTGTTTTGGTGTTAGGTATTTAATTTTTGAATATACTACATTCTTGATTTGAATTTTCAAACTTTTGAGGTTTTTTCATTCTATACAACCATTTCAAAGATCGGTGCAAAATCTTTGATGTTTTATGGTTGTTTTATTATGCACTTAGTTGTCTTAGCTTTTTAACATTTTTATGTTATATCTTTCTGAATGCAATGGCGAATAGTTTAATTTTTTAGGTATTGAAAAAAGAAATATATTTTAAAAAAAAATTTTTTAAAGGAAAAGTTTTTAAATTTTTAAATTTTTGAGAGTTTGGATATTTCTAGAATTGTTTACCAAGTTGCAATAGGGGGAAGGTTGTCGCCATCAAACTAGTTTAACCCCACTTATCGGTCCTAAGTCCGAGGTTGAACTTGGATATTTTTTAAATTTTATTTTATACAATTTTAATTTCGTTTGAAAATGTTGGATCTTCATTATTTTTATTCGCCATTGATATTTTGAAATGGGATGTCGTACTCTAGGATTAATGATTTCGAATATTTGCTTAGTTATAATTGTGTGATTTATTTAATATTTATTTAAATATATATATATATATTATAGAGGAAAATATAAAAGGGCCAATTAAATAAACTTTTAAATCCTTCTAAGCTCGCCTGTATTGTAAGAACATCTATGAGTTTACTCAATTATCGTGCTTTCAGTCGAAAATATGTAAATAAAAAAACTCGCCAGGTAGCGCATTTAAATGTATTGATAATAAGGAAGAATCCCATATTTATGTGTAAATATTAGTCTGTGCTTATTGATATATCATATGTCTTCACTTAGACGTAAACGAGTGTTTGGAAGGACGCCATCGGTGTCTCCCTGACAGGGAACAGTGCCAGAACGTTCCAGGAGCCTACAGGTGCCAGCAGATAACCGTCAATCCTCCTCAGGTGCCCAGAAGTTGCCCAACAGGACGAAGGTTTGATCCGGCCACGGGATCTTGTGAAGGTACCCAGAAATTGCCTCGCATTCAAACGCTAAATGCAGAATGGTGGATTTTGCCGCCATTTTCCATTTAGAATACGGTTTTATACCTCAGGTAAATAATTAAGAATAGGGTCTCGGGTTTGGTGGCCGGGCTTTGACAGATTGAATCATGATCTCGATTCCACGTAGACTACTTTGGGAAAAATGAAGGGTATGGGTCTCTCACATGCAGGTTCGAGATAGGTTTTGGAGTCCCTGGCAAAAGTGGCATTGTATTGGGAAAAAGCAATACCACTTTAAATGACATACTTTTGTTACCTAAACAGGAATTCTTAATAAGGATATGCATCATCAAAATTCCCTTGTAGTCCAAAGAAGGTATTAAGTCTCTCGTCTTAATGAACACAATGTTTATTTTACAGAATTTTTAACTTTTAGCTTCAAATCTGAACTATGGCATGTATGTGAGTGTTTGTTAGCGTAACACTTAAATCAAAGCGAGGGCTGTTGGTGACGGGCCTGGAAATTTAGAATCGTGGTCAAATGACGAGGAAAACACCTGAGCTAGCACTTTTCTCTCCCCATCTTCCACACCACGACAGCTTGAGGAATTTGAGCCATGACAGAGTTAATGTGCCTCAATCTATTTATTTGGCGTGTCTTCAATGGCATCAGGACCCTGAACCACGACTCAACAACGGTGGTCAAAAGTTCGTTACCGTGATTACTAGGTCTCTAACCGAGGCCTCCGTATATATTTGAATTTAATAAAATGCATTTCAAACACTTGACTTTCGTAGAAAAGCGTTTTTTTCTAAGACTATAAAAAATAATTTTAATTATTTTCTTAACGATTTGAAAGCCCACAATCGAATAATTACCACATTTTTTTGAATCCAAGCGATATCTCTCCCCATGTTAATGCTTTTGAAAATCGGGTGCGGCTAAAAATCGACGGAAAAAAAATTTATTAGATGCGGGAAAGTGAGCATGATACTAACAGTTAGAACAATAACAGGTTTATGTATGCATTTAAAAAGTTTTTAGTACTGGTAAAATAACCTAATTATTGAATTCTAATTAATTCTCCTTTTAATTGTATTTAAAATTTCGTAAATATTGCATATGGATAAGCCTTTTTACACTACTGCTTATTTTTTCACAAAAACGGTGAGAATTTGAGGTGCGGCTTAGAATCAATGATAACTTAAATTCGAATAGATACGGTAACACGTAGTAGATTTAAAAATTCCCGGAATGAGTCTGTAACTTAAAAAATATTACCAATTAAACTGCTGAAACACATCCTTCTTCGAAATGAGACCCTTGAGTAACAACACACTTTTGCCATGGCTTATAAAAGTCATCGAAACGTTTCTTGGATCCGTTTTTAGCCATGTCCTTTAATTCAGCCTTTGATGCACTTTTAACTTTATCTGCAGATTGGTCATTGTTTAACATGCGGGGAACGATATGTTGACACACACTATGCATGTTAAGATCCTTGGTCAGTATTCATTGACATGTGGCCGAGGATATCCCAAATGATACTGTTACTGTTGGAAGCCTGTTCTTGAGTACTACCACAGAAACCTTTTCGATGTTTTCAGCGGTGCTGGAAGTCTGCGAATGTCCAGAGCGTTTATAGTCTTCTACACTTTCCCTGCCTTCTCTGAAACGCCGATGCCACTCAACAGGTTGTGTTCGCGATAATGTATCACAGCCTTACACATGCTTCAAAATTTCGTAAGTCTTGGTAATACTTTTACCCAAACGAACGCAATTTAATATTCCTCATCTGCTCAACAAACGCCATTTCTTTCAATCACTGTTTACTTAATGCATCCGCCTACAAATTACGACGCCATGGTGAGCCTCCAATCTCGTGATTTGGAACAAACATTTTTTAGAAAGGGGGAAGAATACAATAACATAGAAATGTTATCATAGTCGTTCTACTTTAAGAATTTTCCACTTTATAGGCTCAGTTCGGGAACTTTTGAATCCTACCTCGTATAAATACAATACTATTTTAAAGATATTAGACGAAAAAAGTAGGTACACTATAAACCTTCATTATTTTCCATGTTCTTTATTGTATTAAAAAATAAATAGAATCAAGACTTTAGTAAGGAAATAATGGTTTCTTAGGACAATCACTACAGTCAGGAACTCAAATATTGGTTTTGAAGTGAGCCTTAACTAAAAAAAGGGGGGGGGGACTAAAAATAATCTTAAAGTTTGGGGGCATTAAGTTAAGATAGAAAAACTGCGCCTTTTGTGAGCGTCTGCAAAATTTCCCCCAAATTTCATTCTTTTTGCCGTATGATGGATACTGTTAAGATCAATTTTGTCATCGAGGTTTACTACCGATAAACATTTTTATTGTAAATAAAAAGTCCCGAGTAATCTATAAAAATGATCTTCATTAAATCGGGTTATTGACACAGTTATTTTTATCATGACCGCAAAATGTAATCATTGTATAAAAACGTTATAAAACGAAGTGTTTCTTGTAACGTATCATGTATTAGATATCGATTAATCGATAAGTGTATTATTAAAATCGAAAGTTTGAGTGTTCTTGAGTTTAAGCTTAAGATTGTTTTTAAGAAAGGAAAAGAATTCTCAAATTTAAAAAAAATTGATTTAATAAATGCATTTTTTTAGTTTTCACACAAAAAAAAATACCTAGAAAGTCTTTTAGGTACCTGCGTATTATCGCAACAATCGCCAAGTCTATTAAAAACTCGCCAAGTTGGCAACCCCTATTTCCTACGCGTCACACGCACTGAATTGGCAACCAGGTACTTCGTTTCATATAATGTCGCCAACAGGTTGCGATAATGCGTAAGTACCGTCTTTTATTATAAAATGAAAGTCTAATATTAGCTGTACAAATAACTGAAACGCATTAATTTTTAATGATTTTTTTTTAGTTTGTATATGACACGAATAAATCAATCTTTATTTATTCAAAAGGATTCCATCCGACGTTTCTCTGTGGAATATACCTTTAAATCTTTTAATAAATGTTTTTACTAATCGAAATTTCGGCATTTCGAATTTACCAACCACTGAATCATTGAATTAGAAATACAGGAATCTCACTAAGCATGGTGTAAAAATTATATATAATAAACATAGAGATAGTGGAAAATTTTTATTTTCTATTCTAAGAAAATTAAGGACTGTTTTTGCTTAATCGATGTATAGTTGTGTACGGTTTCTGAAATCAATCATTAATCGAATATCTGCGAGTGTTTAAAGTTACTTTTAATTTAATTTCAACAAATGTTGCAAGTAAAATACTCAATTTTATTATACATATAATATGGTCTTTAAAAATGAATTTTGGTATTATGCAACCTTATATGACCGTAGTAATCAAATAGTCTTCATCATGAGCTCGTGGTCTAATACCAGAAAAAGCAAGAAAAGTAAGTTAGAGTCAATAAAAACAAGAAAAATATAACAAGTAAAGTTTGAGTAAAAATTATAAATGAATACGCTCCTTCTTATTTATATATATAAAAAGGTATGTTTGTATATATGAAATCGCTTCACTCCACCGTTCAACCAATCACTATGAAAATTGGCATGCATATGTATTTTTTTGAGGAGAAGGTTTTGTGCTATCCTCTTTGTTACAGATTTCCACCAGGTGGCGCTACAGAAAAGCAACTTCTGTACCATTGAATCAATCACCCAGTTGCCTATGTGGTCGCCATAAATAATGCCAACTTGGCTCTATTACCAATATTTCGCTATGTTTCCATCGAACCACCATTATAAAGTAAGGAACGGCGTTGCTTCCGAATATTATAGTTTTAACATAAAATAAATACAACAGTTACGAAGAATTATAAATAAAAAAAAATCCTTTTTATCAGCTATTAAATCTTCAGATATTAAATTTAACAAATATGGGTTTTTTGTTTGTTCAACTGAGATATGCTAAAAGCTTTCTTTGTTTAATTTGCAACTCAGGTAAAATTAACTCATTAAAAACTTCTTTATCCTTCAATATGTATTGTTAACTTTTTCAACTCACCTGTGTGAAGAACGGGTACACCGGATAGTCATTTATAAACAACGATAGACAAAATTGTCATGCTCTCAGTCTCAAACTCGTTGCCGAGTAGAGAGTTTGTTCTGATGCCGTTGAAGACCTGTAGTGCAGAGGAGCAGATATAAGTTAAATCTGTTTTAGCTCAAAGTCCTCCCGTTCATGTGGTGGAAAAGTTTGAAAAGTGGGTTGCTAGCTCAGGTTTCATCCTCGTCACTTGACTGCAGGTCAATATTATGAGGTTGGTTGCCCATAGCTTTAAGTAGTTACACTAGTAAAAGAATGCATGCAAATATTCCCTTCGTTCACTAAATGGTGTTTCTAGTACTTGTCGAATACAGTTTAACGGTCAATAATCCAATCTGTGTTAAACCATGCAGCATATTTTTGTAACAATATTTGTGGTAAGTGTCTTGTGAATTGAACTCATTTATTCTACTGTAATAATGGGGAATTTCACATTTAACAGTAAAGGCTATAGATGATAAAACATTGAATCGGAGCATAAATTTAAGGAAACCGGGTTGTAGCAAAACAAAAGCGTCTCCAAGGGGACCAAGCACTTCCAAAAAATTTTCATTTCATTATCTGACTATTGTTTACATTGGATAACTTCCCTATATCAGCCATCTAAAATGCATTATTGCTGCAACTGTAACTTTGGAAATGCTTCACAGGACGTAGACTGAGATTGGCTATCATCTAAACATTTGAAGAACAATTAATTGTGCAACGTACTTAAACGTGTACTGAAATGGATACAAATTTGGCATTTCTGATTATTATAGTAAACTATTAATGTGATTAAATTAATTTAAATTCTTGTCTTGAGTAATGCAATTTAGTAATCTTGGCATTCCTTTTCATTCTCTGTCTCATCTCTATACATGTATTAAGCATATATATATATATATGTCAGGTCAGGAAAGTTGAATTTAAAAATTAATTGAATAATACATAAAAATAGAGCGAACTCTTTGCTACCACGTAGGGATTTTATGGTGAATTGGATCATTACACTCTACCTTAGAAGAGCGCATTGACGTTAATAAGAGAATAATTGGCAAGAGAGGCTAGTGACTCCTTGCTGCGACAATGGATTTTGTTCTATCCAATTAAATACCAAGTGACCGCTATGTTGGAATGGTGATGAATGAACGATAATAAAGCGCTGGCATTTGAAGATGATGACTTCCTTTATTTACTATTAGGTCTGATATTATATATATATACTGAACTGAACTCAGTGGCGCAACAGCCCATAAGGGCTAAGGCCTGCTGTGCCTATCTCAGCTTTCGTGACCTTAGGCGATAGGGTGCATGTGCAGATGTTTCGGCCAAGTGGTCAGCCTGACGCGAAACCCCCAGTGTTCAGTTCCCAAGCAAGCTTGGTACTCATTTTATCGACCCACTGAATGGATGAAAGGGCGAGTCGACCTTGCCCATCCTGAGATTTGAACCCCGGACTTGTGGCGTGGAAGCGCGATACACTACCACTCAGCCACTGGGCTTCATATTGGGATGAATCACAGGTTTTATGGAGAATAAAATAATTAATCGTAGCCTACTTATGCCTAAAAGGTGTCCTATAATAAAAATATTAGAATAATAATAATTTTTAGAAATAATTTTAAAATTTAAGATTGTCACAAATATTGAAATTTCAAAAAAATGAAAGACTTTATTCAGGTTAGATTATTTTAGACTCAAAATGATTATTTTACTACGATATAAGTAACTCAAAGTGATGATTGCTGATAGAAGAGTAGAGTAGCACAATGTTCGATCCAATCTTTTCCCCATCTTCCGCTTTATCATGTACAGTAGGTTTTTTTAAAAAATTAATACTAAAGAAGCTTTTAAATGTACTTGATGTTTTTTTTGTAATTATTTAGTATGTGTCCTCTATTCGCAATAAATGTTTAAAAGTACTAACATGCCTGTTTCACATTCACAAAAACTACTTTGACTTTTTACTGTAAAAAAAAAGCTTAATTGCCTACAATTCGTTCCCTTTGTGGCCGAACTTAACATAAAAATTATTATTTTTAAATTTTATCTTCTCCTTCATCTATATACCCGAGAACATCTTTTCTGCATAGGTAGGTTTTGAAATTCTGAAATTTTTTTTCGGATCCATTATAATACATATCCAATGTAATTTCTTAAATGCAAATACCGATTACAAAGCGATTTTTTACAATAACATCATTTAAAGTGAACCTATTAAGCTGTATCCATTGCGTTCCGTTATCGAAAATTGTTTACAAACAACTCCTGTTTTCCAAAATCCGACGATGAGCAATCACACGAGGTCGAAATCAACGTGCGGCCTTTTTACGCTGGCCTCCAACGTGTTCTTATCTTTGTAAAACTCCTTATCTCAATCTTTCCGAAGTCCTGCAAATGCGACTGTAAATAGGACAGCTTGGTGAATTAATTCTTGACTTGGGAAAACACACAATTGATAAGATCCTCCTTTGCATCTTAGTCTGTTATGGAATTACAGAGTTAAAAAAAACAAGCACAGTTTATTCAATTCATTTTTAAAAAATATTCAAATTCGGGATATTTTTTTTGAGATAGAGAAATGGTATTAAACTCTGGTTTCACACTATCATGCATTGAGTGTTTGAATACATTCCTCCTATTTTTTTAAATAAACAATTAAAATATATTATGTTTTTATTCCCTATTTTTTATTACCAAATAGAAATATTTAAGAATCATTTTTTGACAAGTTAATAATCTGTTCTTAAGATACTGTATTGTAAATGATATGTATTGTTATCAAACAGATCAATATTGCGGCATTTTTTAATCAGAGAAAAAACATTTCTGCCTTGTCTTTTAGCTAAAATGGTCAAATTTCTCTTCTCTCATTGTACCATATGAGGTATAGGAAAACTATGTTGGGTTCACTACAGCATGCTGTATTTGAAATTTTTAGAATAAATGTATTTATAAAGATATTTCACATTTCGGAAAACACTTCTAGTCGAAGAATTAACTGTCGAATTTTTTTTATTAGAGAATCTCATTTTGATTTTCATATATTAGCTTGTACTGATTTTTAAGGTGAAAAATAATTGTAAAGCCATTTGAATGGACATCTTCTCGAAGAATTTTAGATTTTATTCCAGTCAAGCTTCAATTTTATAAGTGATATAATTCTTTCGTATTTTATAATTACCTTTCTCATTTTTTTAATTTTTAAAACATATATTTGTTAGCTCCTTATGGACATTTTAAAACAATTTCGTGTATCTTGATAAATATGGATACTAAAAAAAATAAGTAATTTATTATTCATTCAATTGTTAAAACCTTTTTGATCTTATTACTGTTTTATTTTTCATTATTTAACTATTTATTTTGCAAAATTAGAGTAAACCAGTTCGCAAAGCCAAATCTGTGAAATTTTTTTGGTGGGAAGGATTGAGGGGTTAATTTGAACTGAAAAGATTTGACTACATAAAGCTCATTTAAAGTTTTATAACCCCCTTTTTTAGTAATATATCTGTGAATTCTTATTTCAAATGTAACAGTTATCAAAACTCTGTTTTAAACATTAGATATAATTTTTCTTTTAAAGGTTGAAAGCCGTTGTGAATGCAATTCTTTTGATTTTCTAAAATAGAGACGAGGTATTAAGATTTATTAATAGCAACAGCATAATCTGGTTTTACCATAACGTAAGCTAATACGGCTTCAGAAACCAAACTAATACATTGGCATTAATGTTTATTTCTCTTTTTCAGGTTCAGTCACTTTAAACTAATCGCTAATCCATCTTTTTGTTTGCAGAGCACTTACCTTAGTTTTTCTCTTCATGTATTTCTGTGTTTCATCGTCTTGTGGCTCTCCCTGTAATGGGTTTGATTGCATTGTTTGTTTTGTGTGCTAAAAACATATTGCATGTATTTCTCAATATAAAAAAAAAAAAGAAAAACTTTGAAAATCAGTTGTTAGTTTTCTCTGCATTTGATTGAACTGGATAAGAAATTTATTTTACAATCAAAATTATAATTTTTTCAATGGTTAAAAATAACATGTTGCGTCAGGTAAAATTTAATATCAATGAATCAGAACATTCATCGATTGGGATCTAAAAAAATAAATAAAATCGCATAGGTATGAAAACAGTATTAGCTCTATAGAAAGGTAATAAATCGATGGACGTTTATGTGTCATTGCTGATATATTGGTTTCGGTATCAAAAGGTCTCGTTAATATTTATGATAATGCAAATATTTGGCAGATGTGGACATATATATATATACTTTGTTGTACATTATTTTTTTCCCGAGTAACATTAAAACTGCTGATTAGCTAATTCGTTTCCATCTTACAATAACATGTTGCGGGAAAGTTTATGCTCGTTCTGGTCCAATATCTCCATATAAAAACTTCAGTTTGAAATTTTTTTGCAAAAAGCATTTTCAATCGGATAACAACTGAATTCATAAATTTTAAATTTAGTTTAACCCCTATTATATAATTAAACATAATTTTAATTCTTACGTTTGTTTTAAAGTAGATAGTTATAAATTGTGTTTATATACTTTAAACAAAGAAAAGTGATTATTTCGATATAAAGCAGTAGTTGTTTTATGTGCTTTTCACATTTCATTTTTATTACCTTTGTTTTTACTTACTATTTTAAATTAGTTTTATGCAAACTTATTAGATTATTATGCAGATTATATCATTACTTCTTAACTATCGTAATGTCTTTATGGATTCATGCATCAACAGTGCAAATGAGAAACTTTTTTTTGTTTTTCTTTTAAGTTTACATTTTATGATTTTAGTAACTTGATCAATGTTCATTGTAAATAAAGAAAGCGATATTTTAGGAATGCTTTTTAATTTTCTTAATAACTTTGCTACGACGTTGATCTTGACCTTGAAAAATGGTCGATTTTGTGATAATAGTTTCCTTCAGCAATAACTATAGACACAAAATGCCGAAGTCAAATTAAATTGATATAATGGGGTCAAATAAAGTCAATGTGTTACTGATAGTAACACATCCAATTCATTAAAAATTTAAGTGTACCTATATCTAAAGCATTCAATTTATGCAAGTGTGTTAACTATCTTTGTTTCATTAGACGTGAACGAATGTGAAGAGAACACTCACACGTGCGACCCCAACACCCAGAATTGTTTGAATGCCGTCGGTAGTTACAGGTGCGTCTCCAAAGTCAGTTGTCCCCATGGATACAGGTGGGTCGCCTGGAAGAGTAAGTGCGAAGGTAGGTGAAAGCTCAGTTTCAATCTTCTACTCACTTCTAACAACTTGTGACCGATCTATACGCGGCTCTGCTAACCTCTTCAGGACTCTTTAAGGAAAATAATTAATTCAACCAACTTTCGCCGAGTGAAGAAAGCGTGATTATGCAAATCGAGAAAATAATATAAATTCTGTATTAGCGAGTTTTACGGAGTTTGTTGGAGAGTGAAAGATCGTGAAATGATTAAGTGCAATCGGAGTTTATCAAATGAAGATTTATAAGAGAGGATCTATCGACGGTGATTAAATCCGGATAAGAGAGGATCGCCTTCAAGGACTCAAGTGTAGGTCTCGACTTCCTAAAAGTACAGGTATCATGATCCTTATTTAAATTGAAGTTAACTTATTAGTGCGTGGCGTAGTTTATATTGAGCTTGTTTAAGTTATCGTGGAATCAGTTGAGGGGCCATACTATTATCTCCAGGCTAACGAGTCTCGCCTCCACGATCTGTTATCTTAATTAGATTATTATTGTGTCTGCTTGACATTTTGGTGACAAAATAATTAGAGTGAATCATGTCTACTGATTATTCCGTTTCTCTCTCACACCTAGCCGGGTGCGAGGGTAGACAAGGGGGTTCAGAGGGAAGCAGGAACCGACAGGCATTAGATACTTCAAGCCTAAATGGAGATAAAACAGCTGTTCATTTATTTAAACTTTATTTCCCTTTTTAATTTATATTGAGAAGAGTTCTTATATGAATTTGTGTCCAATAGTTAGAGTCAGAAACTTCTTATTTAGTGAAGTAAATAGGAAGGTAAATTTCTTTTCAAAACAACTAAATAGAAAGCAAAACACCGTACTGCCAAGAATTTTAAAACAGAGTCAAAATCGTTGAAAAAAAAAAGATTCTAAGGGTATTTATTTTGAGGTATTAAGAAGTAGTAAGAATTTCAAATCTCTGAAATACATTAAAATGCTTATTAAATTACTTAAATTGAAGTACTTATAAACATTACAATATTAAGCCACCCATCCGGTATAATGGCTAGTGACACTGAATACTGTGCCGTAGGACCTGGGTTCAAATCCCGTGGAAAGCATGGATGTTTGTAAATGTTTCGTGCCTATGCAGCATAGGGGGACTCTAAATATTCGTCGAGCCGCAAGTCCTCTCGCGTGGTTGGTGGAAGGGGAAGACAAGTGAGAAGACCATGAGCACCTCCCACGGTGTTCTCCACCAAAATTGGGGTAAAAAGATACTAAATCGTGCTGTCAACTGCAGGGTGCTCAAAGCTACGGATAACAGCAGGCTTAAATAACTAGCTCTTTACCACGATGAATTTCGTGAACCTAGACCTGCGCTGAATTAGCAACAACAACAATATTAATTTTTGAATACAACAAAAGATTCACTGGCACTGCTCAATATGTTCGGTGTAATTCGATTGCACTGTGACTTCAAGCTTCACAGTTGTTTGTAAAGGATAGGTTTTAGCTTTGAAAGTATCCTTGAAGATTAAGAGCATTTTTGGGATAAGCCGTGCTATTCAAGAATCCCTCCAAAGCTGTAAAATGTGAAATTTGACTAACAGAGTAATATGATAGAATAATTGTAGTATACTGACTCGTCTATCTTCTGTTTCAGTTGCGTAAGGCAATATTTTTTTGGGTAAGTTCTGAATTCTTGTTGGAATGCCATAAAACCGAGATAGTCTAGTTGTACGAGGTGTATGATAATGAAGTTCTGCAAAATGTTTTTAATTTTCTCAGTAGCAATTTAACTACTTATTGTACTTTTAGGATTACGCGTTTCTTGACTTATTTTGATTTCTTTAGTACACGCAGTTAATGGTAACAAATTTAATCCCTTAGAATGCCAATATCTGGCTTCATCTACTTCAAAGTGAGACGCTTTTAGTCTCATAGAAGGGATAAGTTGTTTTTCGACGGCATATTTTATCAGAGGACCTTTATGCAAAAGGACACCCAACTTCTGTATTATTTTCATCATTACAGCAATTGTATTTTAGTAATAAAGCATAATCCGACCATAAGAATCTTGCTGTGATCGTTTGCTTTTTCGAATGAAGGCTTAAGCATCTTTTTTGAGCTAATGCAAGGTGTTTAGTTTCATAGAGCAATGTTTGCAACGTGTCTTTAATTTCGATATCCTATTCTTTAATACATTTCATGTTTATAATGAATAGGGTCAGAGTATACAAAGCGTTACGTCTCATCTAACTAAATTAATTCAGTTTTTGATCAATAGAAATTTTTTTTCAGTGCAATATATTAATTCATCAGCCATCTTTAAAACTATTTTTATTCTCATTTTCCCATGTGTAAGATACGTGCTTAACAATTATGCATTATTATAACCATGTTAAATAAGAAAATTACAATTGCAACTGTGCCATGCATACATTAAAAGGAAAGTATGCACAGAAGGTTGTTCACACATTACGGAAACGATTTTGATAGTTACTTTTATCAATAAATACCGTATTTTGTGTGGAAATTTGCTTCTATCTGATAGCCATGATTCTTGAAAATAGCACTGGCTCGATTTTTTCATGAAAGTAAACTTTTTCTTAGTACTATCATGCAAATTTTACTTGATTCTCTTAAACTGTTTTCCAAAGACCATTCAGGGCTTTTGGATGCCGTTTTCCTTCGGCTCGTTTTAATAAACTAAAAGCACTAAAAGTCCCTCACAGAAGCGTAGAATAATTTTACACGTATTTCATCAAATGGGATACACTTTATTCCTGTTTCTGATCCTTTCTTTGCTAATTAAGCGGCAGTTGTCTTATACGTGTGACTATAAGCTCTGTCCATATGAATCTCAACATTAACAATGTCCTTTCCATATAAGGCTGGAATTTCCCCTACAAAATTTGGTTCTAAAATATTCTGATAGCAGAACGATTTAATTGTGGCTTCAACTGAGACTTTTTTGATTTTTAATTTACCGTTGTAACAAACCCTGCAGCTATCATGAATCCTTTTAGGGAACTTTACTGTACACTGATGAAGCCATTTCGTACAGTCATTCTCGTCAGCTGAGCAATAGAAAATTGAACTTCTTTTAATACATTTACTTAAATATACCCGTACCTCATCGAGTGTTACCACAAATTAAAATTTTTTAGCGGATAAGTGTTTTTTATATAATTTTCTATTATTTGCTTTTTTTTCAGCAATATGCTTAAGAGAAAGGAGAAAAACATTTTGGTCAAACATCTGTTTTAACTTTAAATCCTTATGAATTATTTTAATTACAGTTCCGGAAGACATTCCTAGTTTCGATGCAATGAATCTTTCAGTCAGCGAATATTCTCTTAGGATCAGAGACTTCATTTTCCAGATAGTTGCCTGTGTTTGAACAGTGTTAGGATGAAGTTTTTTTTTCGTGGTCCTCTTTTCATTTTTACTTTCTGCTAATCGCTTTTTCCCTTTCAAGTTTAATGTATTATAAATACCTTTAATTGAAATGCAATAATCAAGTTTTTACACCACTTTTTAATTTGTTGATACGAATATTCCTCCTTGGAAGGCGTAATTACGTAACTTTTGAGCCATATATCCTTTTTAAGAGCTATTTTTAAAATAAATATTTTATTTTACGTTCCAATCAAAGGAAAACCTTAACAGACGATTATTCTGAAGTTTCCAAAGTTTTATCTCAAAATACAAACGAGAAAGTGAATTACTTAATCGTTTCCATAAAGTGTGAATGACCTTCTGAACGAAACTGATTAAATGAATCCAAATGTGTTGCTAAAACTAACGTAGTGTCTCTTGCCAGATATCAACGAATGCACTGAAAACAGTCACGACTGCGACAGACGCTCCCAAGTGTGCGTCAACACCCAGGGCAGCTTCCAGTGTCAGACGAGACCTGGACAACCCGCCTCCAACTGCGGAACGGGATTCGTATACGACCCAACCAGAGAAATATGCACAGGTATCGGGCTTTTTGAACTATTTCTTGCATAATTCATTACCACTTGGCAGCAATAAATAAATGTATTATCTCGTGACTTAATATTTTTAGCACGAAAGTAAAACAGATTTATAAAAAAAATTATTTAAAGTTAGAAATTTTGGAGTCAAATGTAAGTGTTAGTTTATTTCTCATATGAGGACCTCAGCAGTTTGATGATAAAATGTAGTCAGTTTCTGGATTTCCAGGATTCTTATGGATTTCAAATTAGATTCAAAGTAACCATAAATGTTCCCAATTTGTTAAGCATCTAGATTCTATTAAGCAGCAGTGAAATTTTAGTAAGGTGTAAATACATTTTGTTCGAATTAAATGTATCTTTTTGGTAAAATGATTATATTCAAACGCAAAAGTAATTAGCACCGAATTTCATTAAAAAATCTATTTTATGTTCGTGAATACGCTTGGGTATACGACATTAACATTTAAATACAATTTTGCAGTTTTAACTGAAGTTCCAGGAAATCTTTCCTGTTGCTAAGCTTCATTTCATGTGTCGTGAATGATATCAGTTCATGAAAATTTGTGACGGTTCTATCCGCGACTTTATTAACACCTTGTGGACTCTTATGGGAAAAAATACATTAATTCAACCAACCTTCACCGACCAAGAAAGAGTGATTATGTAAATGAAGTATATTATATAAATTCTGTTTTCACAAGTTTGTGGGTTGGCACATTGGAGTTGTCAAGTAGGAGTTAACATAGAGTCTGCGAGTTAGTTGTTAGTTGAAGATTGAAAGTTAGTGGAGTTGTTCAGAAAAAAAGATTACAGAGCGTAGATCCAATGACGTTGATAAAGCCTGATAAAGATCACCTGCAAGTTTCCAGTGTAGGATCCGATGCATAAAAAATACAGGTATTGTGAGCTTGATTAATTAGAAGTTAGCTTATTAGTGTGCGACGTAGTTATATTTGAGCGTATTTAAGCTGTCTTAGATTCAATTGAGGGCGCGTAGTAGTATCCCCTTGTTATAGAATTTCACCTCCACGCTCTACTATTTAATCACCTACTTTAATTAGGTTGTTATTGTGTCTGATTGATATTTGGAAACAATAAGTTAATTGGATTGAAATCATGTCTGCGGATCGTTCTGTTAAAACCCTAGTTCATCGATCCCTTGGCGATGATTCTTTACACCAGAAAATTGTTGTATCCCTCCCCCCCTTGTTTTTGTAAAAAAGTGTTTTGTTTGTTAGATGTATGAACCCCTTTGAAGCGAGTGGCTGGCGCTATAACCAGCTCCGAACCAATTTAACAATTGGTAATTAATGGATTATTAAAGTTGTTTTGTTATTAACTTTAATTGAGTTATTACTGGAGAAGAATTTATTGACTAATTAAAACGAACCTGCAAAATTCCGAAGAAAGCCTGAATTTTTATACGTTCAGCTTCTTCCACACACTTAGCTGGGATTACAGAAAGACAAGGGGGTTTAGATGTAAGCAGGAACTGACCGCTATTACAAATTTATACAAGTTGTTCAATTTCTTCCGTCTGATTCTGTCAAGGATTGTTGTTTGAAATAATAGATTGCTGCGCATTACATGGGTTTTTCCTCAAACTTATATATATATATATATATCACCGTGTCGAAGGGCTGATGCATGTCAAATTTGTTTGGCTCAGTCCTCACGTTGTCATGGTATAGAAGTTTGGAGAGCGTTACGCCATCTAGGATGTAGTCCTTTTCACTTGACTGTGTCTCACAATTTTCAGGTCTGTCATCAATAGTCCTAGTGTAGCTGCATAGTATGGCGTTGAAAATCAAATTTTGCACTTATCAATCTTAACTATTTGACTGTAACTCGAGAGAATGGAGTCCGTTTTGAACATCCTTTTGTAACTTCTGAAGTGTTTTTAGTAAAAACAAACTATTCTGGATAGACTTGTGTCATTTTTTTCAATAAATGGGAGAAGTTAATGGTTTCAATCAATGCCTTTTTAATGTATTTTAATAACACACTTTTAATGTTAAGTTGACATAAAAGAAACTTATTTTAGATCTGAACGAGTGCGACGTGATTCGTCCTTGTAAAGGCGACCAGGTGTGTGAAAACACCCAAGGAAGTTACAAGTGCGTCTGTGCACAAGGATACACCTTGGACACGTTCACAAGAGAGTGTAAAGGTGAGTGCGCTATTTTTTAATTCACCATTTTTTTTCTTAAATGATAAAAAAATAATAAATTACCTTTTCCATTCTGTTGATGGGATAAACATAACTAATGTTTCGTAATGGCTAGGAAAAAATAAACTTTTTTTTTAAAACTCTTACAGACGTAAACGAGTGTCAGTTGCAGCTTCACACATGTGGGGAAAGTCAGCGCTGTGACAACACGATCGGATCTTACTCGTGCGTACGTACCACAAGCTGCGGTACGGGCTACACACTCAATGCGGCCCTTTCGCAGTGTGAAGGTAAATTTTATCCTTGGTGTTCTGATATTTTAACTGTTCTCCTCATGAGATTTAATTTGACATGAAAAACCTCCGAGGATAAACTTTAAGGCAAAGCGCATGGTTTTCAAACAAATCATACTTACTATAAATAGGAATCAAAATTTCATCATTACTTTTATAATTCTGTACGTTCCAGGGCAATATATCAATCTTATGTGGTTTATAATGTTTTTTTAAGAAACTACTCCTTTTTCATCATTTTACTTTTAAATTATGTAAGAAAATAAATCATTCAAACTATGAAAAAATAATTATTGGGCTTCTTATCTATGTGGACAGTAAGTCTTATCTGTAATAGACAATATTATATATAGTTTTTAAACGAAAGTCTTCCTTTTAGATATGAAGCTCTGGATCCCTACACAAAACTAGGTTTTATTTGCAATTCTATTAAGCTGACAGTATATATAGCATACGTTGTGAAATACTCGTACAGACAGTAACCTGTAACAAATAAATGTGCATGACTCGCAAACCTAAGCACAAGCAGACTGCCTCCTTTCGACGAAATGAGTAAGATAGTTAGTAGTGGTAGGCCTAGGCCTAAAGCATGGATGAAGGATATGACATAATGGAATCTTGCCATTGTTGCTAGGTGGCATATTGATCAGAATTCCAAATTATTCGGAGAACATGTCCAGAAATAACATTGAACGATTTAAATTATTCAGATCATGATCTTATTGTGGCCAACTAGAGAACCAGACGAGGCTTCTGCCTTAAGACGCCTCTGTTTGTAGACTCTGCTCATGCTTATATTTTTATGGTTTTATCGAGTTCAACACATCTCCGCATTTTAACTTCGCTTAAAACAACGAAATCTTTATAGATCTGTGCCCTCATAAAAGGAGCATACTTATTGAGATAAATTACTACGTTTTAAATGAACTTCAGAGTAGATATAATAATTAAATAGAGTAGAATATATAAGTTCCTTCTTTCTTGTGATGAAATGAATTCATTTATCGAAAAGTAGAGTCAATGTGGCTCTTCTAAACGTTATCAGTAGGATTCTCGATTTGTAGCTCTTATATGTACATTCATTCCTTAAATGCGTTTCTTTTTTTCTCCAGATGACGACGAGTGCCTCTTGGGGACACACAACTGTGGTGCCGGATTCGCGTGCCGCAACACCTTGGGCTCCTTTCGTTGCGACCGTGTCAAATGTCCTCCGGGGCAGAAGCTGTTGACCGACGGATCTTGCAAAGTTGTCGTCTGCGGGACGGGTATGGAACACGACAACGACGGTAACTGCATTGGTAAGTCTTCTTTTGTAACTGGACTCTGTTTTACGTTAAAGTGTTATTTTGTTGTACTTGTTCAGTTCCTACTTTTATTAAAAAACAAACAATTCTTCTTTAATATATTTTTTTAAATGAAATTTTCGTTTTATGAGTTTATTTGCATGCATTTTGCAAGTATATGGATACATTTTCGGCCATTTAAAATAAAAATAGAATCTTTCCCACGAGCATTTATTCGCATATTATAAAGAATTGGAAACAGTTGATGATAATGATGTCATATATCCATGACGGGACCAAATCAGACAGTACCATGGGCCCGGATGATTGATCTGGCAATTTGTTCAATATTATCCATATAGAAATTTGTTGACGAAAACAGAATCCCTATTTCTTGGAGAGCAGCAAGAATAGCTGGACAGTCAGAAATATGAGCCGGTGTTAGCTCTATATCTAAGCAGTTATCACAATTCCTATAAGTTCTTCTACCATCTAGACCCGGGGTGGGCATTGCGTCGATCGCGATCGACTGGTGAACCGCGAAGACGATTTAGAGTGACCGCCTGAAGATAAGCCGTTAGTACTTGTATATAGAAATATTAAAGATTGACCCACAGTACGCAGACAAAGTCTTCTACAGGCTATAATTACGAGAATTAACTTTAGATGAAATGTTTTATTTTTTAAAGTACTTTGAATTGTTTGATAATAAATACTGCATTAGATATTATTATATTTGTGGCTTTTATTATTATTATGTTTATATTTTGCATTTTTCTTTAAACGCCGTTTAAAAAAAGTGAGTTTTTTATTTTATTTACGTAGGTAAGCAGATATTCCGTATTTATTACTAGGTTACAAAAAATATTGTCGACTTTTTCCTTATCTCACCACACCTGCGACCCTGGGTAGTGCGAGCACTCATGAATTTTTCAAAGGGGTCGCGAGGCGCGGTGGTCCAGGGTCGAATGCCTACCATTCTTATTTCCTACCCCAATACGCTGGCAAACATTTTTTTTTTCATTTTGTAGTTTGTGGAGAACAAAGAACAATACGAAATAAATTATTGAATAAATAAATAGCATTATTTAATAAAAAATTATTAATAACAAATACTTAATTAAATTTTACGTACTATATACATGGGATTATAATCAATTAAAAAAAATCATGGGCTATGGAGGAGGGTCCGGACCTATGGACCCTTCCCCCCCCTTTGTGTAGGCGACTGATACTGGGTGGACCGCAACAACTTGAAAAAATTAGAAGTAGCCCGTACCATGGAAAAGTCTGCCCATCCCTGATATAGACCTTTATTGTTCTTTTTCAGATTTTGCTCTATGTATTTATTTTTATTTTTTTCTGTAAATTTGACAGTATATCTTGAAAATTTTACCGTTAAAAGGTTTTTCAAAACATATTTTATAACACTTGTTATTTTGATTAGTGTTAATGCTACAAAAAAATAAGAGATACATTGTGTGTGAACTGGCATATTCATATACATGTTATACATGCTGAAGGTCCGGTCATTTTGAATTCGTGAAGATAATGTAAAATCTGAGCCCTACACAAAAATTCTTTTAGCTTCCTGGCGCCTAGACTAGTGCATCGATTAGAACGCAATAAAGTACATCCAAAAGAGCAAAAGTTAAAGAAGGCTCTTCTGAGATCACATTTTCCCTTAGATTTCAAACAATATTGAGATTTAGAAGACCACAAATGAATCATTAAACTAATCACTAAATTATTTCCAAAAATCATAGAAAAAATTTAATTCTGAAAAAAAACACTCCTTCATTACATTTTGAAATTTCTAATGCACTATTACATTCAAATCGATATTCTAGTATAGACTTGAGGAGCAAAGTAGGATTTCCATAGACTTAACATCAAGCGAAGGAACTCAAAATGACTTGCATATGTCAATCTTAACATTACGAAGCACGAGGTCATTAAAAAAAATTGGGATTGGCAAGGGATATTGATACATTTTGCAAATTTAACTCGTTTTATTAGTGGCCACGGTAGCCTAGTGGTCAAGGTAACGGACTCGTGGCTGGCGTGTCATGAGTTCGAACCCAGTACCACTGAAACCCACCATGTAGGGGAGCGATTAGATCTGTCGAGAGCTCAAACGTCCTCCCGTTAGTGGGGTGTGGTAGTTAGAAGAGGTGGTGCCAGCTCAGGTGTCGTCCTCGTCACTTGACCATGGTTCAAAATTACGAGGTCCGTCACCAAAAGCCCTCGACAGTGCGGCGTTAATATTCACTCACTCCCTCAACAAGTTATATTGGAAAGTAATTGATGCCGGAAGGTCCTCCCATCAAATTATAATAGAATTAATCATAGTACAATTAATGTTTAATTATTTACTAAACTATTCTCTTAAAGATTGTGTTTATTTCAGACATCGACGAATGCAGACGGAATCCCCCATGTCGATTGAACCAGCGATGCATTAACACGGTGGGTTCTTACAGATGCCAGAACTTCCTCAACTGTGGAGCCGGATTCGAACTCAACGAAGTCGGAGATCAATGCGTTGGTACGTAAGACTGCAAAAGGGTGGTTGTCCTGTAAATATTACTCTTATCGTATTAATTGTTTTTAAAATTTCCCATGAACTCTTTTACTGTAACAATAAATTAATCGATAATGTTATGCTTCATCATTAGTAAAAAAATCTATTTTACTTTTCCTTATTATATCCGTAGGAGAGTACTTAGAACAGTTCTATTTTAAAAGTGCAGACTCCTCCACCCCTCGCCTTCTTTAAGAACTTCTGACATATAAGAGAGCCCCTCACATAAAACAACCCGTGAGGGTTTGGAAAGTTTCAAATATGCAGAAGTTTTGTCATGATTTAAAATTTGTATAAAGTCTCGTTCTTTTTATTTTGCAGACGTGGACGAGTGTGCAAGACGCATTGCCGAATGCGGAGCCGGTCAGACGTGTCGTAACCGACAGGGTGGATATGTTTGTGAATGTCCTCGAGGCTACAGTCTCAGTAATCAAAGAGTGTGTGAAGGTAATGATAAGAAACATGTTTCGCAAAAAAAAAAAAAAAAAAAAAAAAAAAAACATTTTTGAAAAATTCATAGTTTTAAATTTTAATTTTCTCTTAGTTTTTCCATAAAATACCATAATTTTTTACCTTAGAATATTGAACTGACACCCACTAAAAGAAATCGTTATTTCTTCTATATTCTACTTAAGCTTTAGTTTATAAAAAGTCTTATATATATGTTTTGTCTAGTATAGAATAAAAAACGCTCTTTAATGTAAGTGAACAAATAAATAGCTATTGGTAATTTTTATTTTATTTACGAATTCTATTTTTAACGTATATTTGCTCAAATTGGAAATCGAAAATGATTCGTCAAATAAAAAATTAATGTTTGCTTGTGAAGTTTTATACAGAACAAAATCATTGAAAATATAGAAGGGGGGGGGGAGAGGAGGTTGTGAGATTTGTTCAGTTGACTATTGATGCTCTATCCTGGGCTTGGGACTTGTATCTCCAAGCAAGAGCCCGTCATGCTCCAGAAGATTAAGATTGATGTTAAATATGTCAAGGTCCTAAATCTGCATACCTTAGATCAGCGTTCATCAACTTTTAGAACTATTTTATATTTGGTGGACCACTAATATGATTGCCCACTAACTATTGTCCCTTATCTACGTCTCTCTATTTACATTTTCTTATTACTAAAAAGGAACTTAACGAAAAGCAGGAATAAACTGACAACGCAAACTAATATCAACAAACTGAAGTGTAATGTCGACAATTTATCGGGGTTGCCAACTCCCACGTTCAAATGTCACTTGATACACTTATAAAAGTAACTAAGAATTCGCTAAACTCAGAAAAATTTTGCTAAAGGTAGTCGCTAAAAAAAGTTTGATCTATATTTTATAATACATTTTGTTCCTCATCATTTCGAAACTGAATTTTCATAAAGATATAAATAATATCCTAATTTTTCTGAGGATCATTAAAATTTTTTATGGACCATTGATTGGCGACGGCTTCCTTAGGGTACAATGCTAATTCAGATGTCGACGTCGTCAATCATAGCTTATATTTTCGGGATATATTCCAGATTCGGGTACATATAAGTAGTTCAAAAATCAACGAATCTATAAAGTAAATATTTATGTGCAGTGAATATCAGGTTTTATGCATGAGGATTGCATGTTATATTTATAATACTATTAAGAACTCTGATATTTCCCTGTCATAAACTAAAGGCATAATTCTTTACATATCTTACTAAAAAAATGAAAACTTATAATTGTGTAAGTATTTAGTTGATTATTTCTTCCTGATTTTGCTGTGTCGTTATAAAAATGAATATAGACACTAATATAGTTGAAGAATATAGTTATTTTTATCATATTTTTAATGAACATGATTCTGTGAGTTATCAAAACTCTGTATTTTTCTTTGTAGATGTGGACGAGTGCATTCGTTTCCGTGGGCAGGTGTGTGCCAGCAACTCGGATTGCATCAACACTCAAGGTTCTTACACTTGCAATTGCAACGACGGATTCAGAACTGGAGGGACAGACAAAAGCTGCGTTGGTGAGATATTTACATTTCTTACACTGAATTCTTTTTCTTTCAGACTTCACTGTTGTAATTTCAATGCTTAGCGAAGGGTACCTATGTAGTAGGTAGGAATTGCAATACCGGTATACCGAATACCGGTATACCGGTATTTTGAGCCATTTGTGCAGTTTTGAAATACCGGTATTCACAAGTTTAAATACCGGTTTTTCGGTATTTATTAGTAATTTTTTAAATTGCTTATTATATTATCAGGGGCCGCCAACATAGCAAAATAGTATACCATTTTGTTTTTATGTTATAGTGTTAATTATTGCACCATGTTTAAAATGTTATAAATGAAATAATTTTACATCTATTTCAGAAGATGAAAATATTAAAAGTCTTTATATTCTGCTCATTCCGTTGTTCTTATTTGTATTTTTCCTAACTGGTTCTACAGTTCTAAGGCAACTCATTAAATCCATCATCTGATTTTTTCATTACCAGATACAACAGATAAAAGACTATTAATCTGAACTTAAAAATATAGACATATATGTATATATAAATAAATTATTTCTCTGACAAAAAGAACTGATACAAATTTGTTAAAGATGAAATCTAATTGCAATGAAGGCACAAATTTAAAAGCACAATTTCTAAGTCCAAGACATCAGGGATTTTAAATTATTTCGAAAAAAAAATTTGGATGAAAAATTACAGGTAAAATGACAGTAATATTTGCACTTTTTTTGTGATTTAAATAAATAATATGTTCCTTTATTCTTTTTTATAATGTTATAATTTATAAGTTACAAATTATTTGTTGTGATATTTACACTCTAATAAAACTGGCAAGTAAAACAAAAAAACACTTGTGTTTTCTTTTTTCCCTAAAATTTTTAATACTGGTATTAAGTTCTAAAAATACTGAATACCGGTATTGAACTTTTGGTCCGATATTGCAATCCCTAGTAGTAGGTATCTTTGATAGGTCCATTTTAGAAATGAAAAAAGTAGATACCGAAGGATTATGTTTCTTGTGCACTTGAAGTAGAAGTTTTCTCGATGCTGACCAATTATTTACAGTTACCCATTGAGTAACATTGGTGATTTTCTCTTCAACTCCTTTGTGACATAATTAATTTTCTGTTCCAGATGTGGATGAATGTGCAGAAACTCCCAACATCTGCCAGCAGACTTGTAATAACGTTTGGGGATCGTACCAGTGCTCATGCAAACTCGGATACACCCTCGCATCGGATCAGAGGTCATGTCAAGGTGAGTGTTTGTTTTCACGTGAATATTTCTTGTAACAATAATGATATATGAGTGCCTTCATCGATTTTTTTTTATCATAGACATCGACGAATGCGAGGTGTACGGGGGAATTGGCAGTTTGTGCATCGGATATTGTGTCAACGAACCGGGATCATTCAAGTGCTCCTGTCCCGGTGGTTATAGGTTGTCGTCAGACGGTCGCACGTGCCAAGGTTAGTCCCATAGTACATTTTTAAATTGATATATCTTTTTTCCCATTTCAAAACTTTTTCTGTAGAAGGAGAAAACGTTTAAATAGTCGAATGATTTTTTTTAGCTTTTTGTATGTATACGTGGTGCTCTTCGAAACATAAATAGGATCTTAAACTCTGGTTGAGAAAATAAATAAAATACATAATTAAAAATTCTGATAGTTTTGAAACATCATTAAAGAAAGCTTGTCAGGTACATGCCTTATTTAATGTCGACTTAATTCTTATGATATTTTTGGAAGACTCCTTAGATGCGGAGTTGCTGAGGAGAATGGAGTACCAATTCAGGTGTCGAACTTGTTATCCGACTCATCTGTAGGTCAGAAATACAATGGACATTGATTGGTGATTAATCGACCGTACGTTGGTCAGAAATATGCTAACGAAAGCTTTCAGTAAACAAAACAAAAAAGAGCCTCCTTTTCTACAAGGTGTATAGAGGTGTTTAACATAAGAATTTAGATAGCGAACAGAAAAGAGGGCTTAAGATAATAGTGAATTAGTTTAAGAGCAATGCATATCGCGATTAATATTCATTTTAATTCACACAAGCACGTATGATTGGAATACTTAAATGTTTTTTTAAAGTTTTATCGAACTTTGTTTAAATCAGAACGCTATTTACATTTTATGTGGAGTCATCTGTAAACTTTTTTTAAAAAAAAAAAACTAATTGATTTAAGTTATACATGTTAAGCTTTTTAATAACATAATACAATGAAGTTGTCAATAAAACACACCATACTTGGAAATTAAGCTGAGTAATAGATCTGTAAGATTACGGTAGACAAATTAACCATTGACCTTTTCTAAAAATCAATAACACATTAATTCAAAAAGTAACAAAAGTCGAAAAGTCAGATCTCCTTGTGTACCAACCAGCAATGTTTTAGCCTGACTATTTTTAATTTGCTAAGTATAAAGCTATAAATAACATCGGACGAATGATTTGTTTCAAAATTGAAAATCTCTTCATGCATGCAGCTTTTCTTTCGGGTTAAAGGAATAAGCTCCTGTTTAAGCAATTTTAGCAGTCTAGGTAGCCAAGTGAACATAGTCACAAACTCAACTCTATGCTATTTGTTAAGAGTCTTGGAGAGATTGAAAGATAAAACCAAAGGTCTGTTGAGAAGCGTGTCTGATGCTAGTTCAACTTTTCGCGACTTAAGAGTTCATGTTAGTGGGGTGCGGAAATCAGAAGAGGGAAAGCTCAGGTGCTGTTGTCGACCCTTTATCATCCCAAAGGAGAATAATTACAATCACCGCTTCAGAACAATGAAAACTATGTTTCCCTGTGAAAAATTTTAATACTAAAAATATCGTTAGGCAAGGTGTTTTGGAAAATTGTCGACACAACAATTATAAAAGCGTTTATTGTCCTGAGAACAATTCTGAATGATTTTGTGGTATTAAGTATATCCTGCAGGACTTCAGAGAATTAGCTGGATTTAGTAACAATTGTTGCTAGGTGCTTTAACATGGTACAAGAAAATGATAAAATAGACTCTAAAACATTTTAATCACGACCAGTAGCTGGGACTTCCAGATATTTGGCTTTGTCTTCAATTAACTACATGGGTACCACGATATAAACTGTATTTTGAATATTTTAAGAGAAATTGACTTCTAATTTGCTCTGCTTCTTGTTTCTGGGGTCCAGATATCTGAGAACCATCTGTAAGAGGAACTCAGTGAAAATAAGCCTTTTTATGACTCGACATGTGTTAGATTACATAAGATTATAATTACTTCTTTTTATACATAAAGCTCGATGGAATAAGGAGATAATCATTGTGAACTAGGGATCACCGTTATTTCTGTCAAGGTTTTTGGTCTTAATGCCTTTAAAGACTTGTCATACAGGCGTTTAAATTTCTCACTTTGGCATGGAATGGAATTTTAGAGAGTATGACGTCTATTTGTCGGATATTAACCTCGTTACTTGATCGTGGTTAAAAGTTACAAGTTCTGTCATGCATGTACTTGCCTCCGAAAGTCTGCGTACGTGCAATCCTCTGAAGTGTTTACGCTATAATATTAAAATCTCGCTTCAGAAAGAAATTCAACATGCATCTCAGGAATTCTTCAAAATTTCCTTATTCAAACAACTACAGCAAAATCCACCTTAACATGAAGAAACAAGAAAAACACCAAATATTCACTAACCACCCCCGCCAAAAGTCTGCGCACTCTTACAAAATAGAGCTTTTAAAACCCCCCTTTTATTATGAGATAATTACACCAAGGGGTGTTTTTTTTAAGTACTTATAAGTTTCTATAACGATTTGTTTGGAGTTCGAGATTTGAATGCTTGTGTGATTCCATGACAGGTAACGGAAAAAGAGATCGATGTATTACTAAAAGAAAAACCATTTTAGATCTTTTTTTAAAAAAGGGGAATATTTTAAATAAATTGGGTGAAACTGTTAATAGGAGACATTAATTGATTCAAAAAGTGTTCTTAAGCTACAAATCAACTAAAACTTTAATGTCCAAGCCAAGATCCGTCCACCCGTTTGCAGGGTCTCCTCGAGAATCTTACTTTGTAATACGCTCTGTAAAAATTAACCCAAGACTATAAGTTTCACAAATAGCTAAAAGTGTTGCTGAGATAGTACAAAACAAAATGCGACTCTAATCACAGTTCGAAGACAGCTGAAAAAGGATAATTATCATGGCTGAGCTGCATTTAAGAAGCCATTCATCTCTCGAGTGAACAGAGCTAAGAGAATATCTTATGCCAAAAAACATCTAAATCGGACACATAATTATTGGAAGAATGTAATGTATTCAATTGAAAATAATTTTTGTATTTTCAGCATCAAAATGAACAAAAATATGACTGGAAAAATTCCTGCACAGATCTCAAGAAAGTGTACCTTTTTTCGACTATCAGACATAGGAAGTCTTTCGGTCGGTAATCTGAAATTTATTGAATCAACAATGTACAAAATTGATAGTTTATTGATGTAAAATATCAGGGCAAGTGCCAAGACACTTGCGGTGAGTGATGATTTTTACTTTCAGCAGGACAAACATACCAAACAAATGGCTTACATTGTGATGTTGTGATGTCAAGTCTGTTCTACTATGTACTAAACCAATTACGTAAGTCATCCCAGTCCCCAAACCTAAGCAAAATACAGAATTTGTGGGATTTACTCGAGTGGATAATCACAGGGAGCACGTAATAACATCTAAAGAAATGTTTAAATTGGTAATAGTAAGAAGAATGGAACAAAATATCCACAGAAGATACAACTAATCTACCTCAATTCTTGCTAAATATGTTGAGAGAGTTATAGAAAGAATGTAATAGATTAAATGGTACAACTTTTAGTTACAATCCTTTATAGTAAAAGTTTTTTCCAGAGTGCGCAGACATTTGACGCACACGATTTGTGTCATTCTTAAGTTAAAAATATTTGTATTGTTTTATGTAATAAACGTGTGATTGTTGCTTATGCTATTTGAATTTACGACATTGTAGGAATTAATAAAAAGTTGTATTGATTCAGAAAGACTTATTTAATTAGCAATCTTTGTATGAATATGAAAGATGGGTTGAAGTGTAGTATAGGGGGGACCCTCTTTCGATTTGGTGATTTTTATATAGATAATATGGTGAGATAACTAATTCATTCTGGCTTCCGGACATCTATCACTAAGTAAAGTAGCTTGG